>WEIS01087831.1:942-11711 GCA_013389965.1 Todus mexicanus | reverse complement strand
TTCAGTTCATCAGTGGATTATAAGTAAATAATGTTAACTTGGTAAGGTGATTGCAGGTGAAAGGGAAATTCTTGCCATAATATTTGCAGTCTCACTACCTATTCAAGTGATTCCTCAATTTATACAGAAGAGAACAAGTTATATAGGGACAACATTTGCTACTGCATCCACTGACAACAAAATTGGAAAGGAGTAGATTCCTGAGCAGAAGTCCAGTGGTGGTGCAGTTAGATAAATGTATGTTCAGTGTAAGTTTGTTAACGTGAAGGATGTCAGAGAAATGAGAAACTCAGAAACCTTGATCAAGGCATCAAACAACAGGACACATCATTTTGACATGGGAATTTTTATGGATTGCATGGGACTGGCTGTACTCCAGAATTAGTTCCAGGCCACAGTATAATTCCATTCTATATCTTCCTTCGTGTTAGAAACCTGAGCAGCAAGTGGTTATTACACTGAACTATATTACGTGCACTATTTAAGCACACCGAGTACAGTACATGATTACAACGCTATTTTAAAGTACACTTCTCTTTAATGTGTTTTCACTTAGAATGGCTCTGTAGGTTAATCTTGGACTCAACGTGTATACACAGTGCATGTGGTTCTAGATGGAAGTTGCATTATCTGCGCATGCTGAGTGTAAGGAAGAGGTGAGGTGCTCTCCAAACTGTATGAGAAGAATGTATGAACAGGCATGATCTTTTTGCTTTCTTGCCCTTTGCAACTGCTGCTTTCGTCCCAAGAAAATAAGTGCTCAGTGCAGAGAAAGTGGTGGCTGAAATTCCCCACCTGTTTTCATAGATCTGCAGCTTTCTGGCAGCATCGCACAATTCTTTGTGCAGGCAATTGAACCACTAGCTAGCAGGGTAGATTATTGGGAGGAATTATGTTCAAATGCATCTTTAGCATGTATGGATGTCTCTAGGTGTCACTGGCATTCCTCTGCTTTCCCACCTACCTTCTCTCCCCCTCTGCCAATTCTTTCTGGGCTAGTTCCTGCTAGTGAGATTCCCACAGGACCCATCAGTCTGTTTCTGAGTTTGTGCCACCTGCTTGAGTCCTGACCACATCAATCCCTGGGTCTGTAGCCCACAGCTTAAAACCGAGAGAAAGATGTTCTCATGTCTTTGCTTTCATGTTCCACTTGTGGTTACAGCACAAAGTGTTTGTAGACAATATGTACAATTTAATGAGAAAAAGGCCTGTTTTGTGGTATTGAATCAACCATGGTCTTACCTTTCATACAGGAGATTTCAATTCAGATCTTTTGCCTGTTTTGGTGGAAGAAAAAATCTTTTACCCAGGAGAATGCTGTAACACTAGCCAGGATTGGGGTTTTTGAACTTGGCACCCTCCTTCTGATGTTCTTGCTGTATTTTCCCTATGCAGTATTCAGAGTGTAAGAAAAAGAATGATTTCTAGAAAACCTATTTTAGGACATTTACAGCAGAGGAAGGAGGGGTCAGTCTCTATCCATTCAGACTGATAGACATCTATAAACTGGAAAAGGTTTTTTAAAAGAAAGAAAATAAAAATGTATGTGTGTATGCAGACAGGACAGTGGGAATCCACAGTGGCAGCTTGGTGGCTGAAATTCTGCTGGAAGATGTGGGTTAAAATCTCTCAGCGGAGGAAGAACAAGAAATCAAGGCTGAGACTGTTGACTGTCCTGACACTTGGGTTTCAGAGTACAATCTTCAAGCTAGTTTGTAAATGTTGTGTGTGCCTGTGTGTGCGTGTGTGTGTGTGATCTTATCCTGCACTTGTCTTTGTGTTCCCTACTGGCTAGCTTAAGCAGCTTCCTGCTTAGTTTGGTGCTGTCTGCATATCCCATTTCAGTGTGCCCTCATTGATTTATGTGTTGCTGCCAGCTTGAGACAGCTACTGTGGTTACCACCTCTAGCTGTTTACCCCACCCTTAAAGTGCTAAATAAATCCAGTGGTTCAGCAGCTGGTTTATGAACAGCTCAAATATCAGTGCACGGAGGGTGAGGGCGACACTTGAGCACGGTAACCTCACCAGCTGTCTGAGGCTGAGCCATTTCTTCTTGTCCATTCAAACTAGTCTCTCCTCGCATGGCACAGGCAGTTACAAGAAAGGCTGACTATCGCCAGATGCCCTTTTGAACCTACCTTAGATGCACAAGTATTACATTTTATGGTGCTGAATGTAGCCTTTCTAGTTTGGGTTTCTGGATTAAATGCCTAAACTCTGTACATAACAAGGAGCCTAATGTGACAGATGCTACATTGGGAAGTGCTGTTAAGACTGGGGAAACCCATTTTGGGTGTATCACAGGTGGGCATCTCAGGACTGTCATCTTGAAATGAAGCTGTTGGAGGCTGGGGT
Source organism: Todus mexicanus (assembly GCA_013389965.1). NCBI lineage: Eukaryota > Metazoa > Chordata > Aves > Coraciiformes > Todidae > Todus > Todus mexicanus. The sequence continues at coordinate 9,355 of WEIS01087831.1, read as the reverse complement.
TCAGTTAGCTAAATACAGCTCTGCTTCTGAACTGTTTTTTTAGACTCTGTTTACAGCTCTAACTGGAGAAATGGACACTCTTTTATGGTATAGAGTATCTCTAGAAGCAGCTGTCTCAAATAGGCCAGATGAAGTTTGCCTTGAAATAGCTCGTTTCTCTCTGTTGCCCATCAGGAGCCAAGGGGGCTACCTCAGCTGCAGAGATTATATACCAGAACCCCACAGAGAGATCTCTCCTGTAGGAACTGGAACTAAGCTGGGCAGAAACTTATCTGGAGATTCAGTGGATCAAAATCTGTTTTTTGGCCCTTCCATCCAGGCACAGTTCCTTTGCGTATCCAGGCATTTGCAGCTTGCACCTTTGAGAAAAGCAAAATGTTTCTGAGAGTGGGGTTGCTTGCAGAAGCATGGGTTTGTCTTTCTGCTGTGTCTCAGTGGAGGTGGAGGAGGGCAGCCTCACTGCTCTGCTACAGGAGAGAGGCGATCCGTCCTGGATGTTTGCATCTTCTGAGCCTCTGCTGCCTCCCGTTGCTTGTACTACTACGCTGAGGCGTTAGGACATAGCCACTGAATGAGAATGTGGGCCCTGTGCCCCAGTTGCCCCTTGCCCCTCCACAATTTGAGTATCGCAAATTGTGAAGTGCACTCTAGTCTCCTAAACGGGCAACTACGCATGTCCTTTCTTGCCCCATCTTTGCAGCTGCCTCCAGATCATTTAGAAAAGGAGGCAGTTCCTGTTACGCACCCAAATAAAAGTCAAATTTTTCTAAGTGCTCACCTACTCCCCAGTGGTTTTTTTGTGGTATGTATCTAGAGTCATTTGGCTTAGGGTGAGAACACTATGATTTAGAGAGAGAAGAGATGTCAACAATATCAATTGCTCTATGTTTCTGGGAAATGTCGAGCTGATATAAACTGTGAAAAAAAAATCTGCTGTGAAAAGCTATTTTAAATTAGAGAGTTTACATAGCTGAGGGGAAACTCAAGTTTTCTTTTTCTATCCAGGTTAGAATTACAAAGGTAGATGCAGGTAAATATTTTTTTCCTTTAAATTTGTATCTAGTTATTTTCCATTTTTAAGTATTTTTCTTGTTTACAGTCCCTGTGCTTATATGACATCTCTCCAGAGGAAGCTGCTAACAAGCCTATCTGATATTTTGTGCCAGCTGTTTTAGGGGAGGTGTGCTGGAGTAGACTGAGTTCCACCTTCTTTTTCGAGGTATATTATACGAGTAACACCATGAAATACGGTTCAGTCGGAATGATAGCCTACTTAACCTCTTGGCACTCTTTTCATTAATTTCTTCTTGGATCAATTATTATGTTTTGTCTGTCACAGAACTGGGCTGAAAACTCCTCTAGGCATGGAATGTGTCATTCATTTAAACAACATCAAGGCATGCTGTTCATGTTTAATTATGACTTTAATGCAAGTGCTAAACTGTTTTCAGTCACATCTAACAAACATGTTTTCTGGGACTGGTTGCTGCCTGACCTCAAGTAAGGGCAAGTTAGGCTAAGCCTTGAAATGCTGCATCAAGCTGTCATCTCAAATAGAAGTGAGCTTGTTCATCCTCACGTGAACTATTATATAGTTGAACTGATGGAAGCAGGATCTATTAACTGCCCAGCAGAAAGGACATTACAGTGTGCTGATTTATGATGAGTAAATTCTAGAGTATTCCTATTGATGATGCTTAAAAACATCTGTTCACAATGTTGCAGTAGCTAAGCTAGCAATATTGTGAAGCAGATGAGAGCCACCTGTTGAAGAAGTCTTTTAAAAATATACATAAATATTTCCATTGGTGCTGTTGCATCAGTTCTTTTTAAGGACATCCATTATGCCATGATACATTCACTTGGAAATGGTCAGAATATCTACAGTTCCAGTAAAATATGAGCATGTGATCAATGCTCTTGCTTTCAGTTGTTCAAAAAGCTCGTTTGATGCAACATTTAGAGTGAATGCCATGCTAAGGTCACTTTAGCGACAAATAAAGTCTAAGTAGAATTTTTTCAGCATAAGGTGCATGTAGAAAGCAAGATCTAAGCCATGCGTATTTGAGAGATCAGTCTGAAAGATTAAGGACAAAAATCACCACTATACCTAATGCCTTGGTAGGGGTAGGATTTACTGGGTTTTGTTGTATTCCAAATAAATTACATTCTGAGCAATGAATTTTGTGACATCCACTATCACTTCATAAGACTGATGCATTGCAATTTTAAACTGACCAAGTCAGAGGGCATGTGTACTTAATTGACCAACCAGTCACCCTCGTCTTATCATCACTCTGTATTAACAGTTGACTAATATGATGACAGCACTTACCTAAAGATGCAGACCTGACTTAAAACTTCCTTCAAGCACGATCCTAACACGATCCTGACACTTGAGAGTCTTTCTTTCTGAGTAACATCTGTTAGGAAAACTCATCATATCTGGCAGTAGATTTGTTTTGACATCTGAGACCAAACTTTCCCTGATTTTCCTTTCTCTCTTCTTTCTTCCTACCTGTCTTTCCTTTTTTGCCACTGAGCCACCTTGCAGTCATTCCTGATGCTCATCACTACCCTTTCTTCCTGCCAGTGACAGTGACAATGGGAGCAGCCAGCAGGGCTTGGTTTGACAAGTACCAAATGAAGCTTGTAAGTGCCAAAAATGTCCACCTGTGTTAGTGACATCCACTGGCTTGCCAGATATTGTACCATGATCTTTTCAAAGAGGACTTGTGTGAATGACTGTGAAACCAGTTGTCTTTTGTTGCCCTTAATGTAGAACCATTAAGAGTTTTAAAATTTCAGCTTAACTTTTGAGTTTGAAGAAAGCTTTCTTTGTAAATTTCCTGGCCCAGAGTGTTCTTGCTTCATGCTCTTGCCACGGTACTCTGTTGGTTTGTCCTGGTTCGAAGGAATAAATCCTGTTTTAAATTTCCTTGGTTTCTTATAACAAAGGACTCTGGAGGAAAGAAAATCTTTTAATCCTCCCAGCAATAACCTGACATGACCTTCTAAACACACTATTAACTCAAAAATATTAGCAATATTTTGTAGCTGTCTTAAGAAGAGCTTACAATAGAGATGGACCAAATATTTAGAAGAATAATTACACTTGGATCTGAGCAAATTAGTATCCACAGCACAATTACATGTTTAAAAAAGGGCTAAATGTTAAAAACTATTAAAAAAGCTGTGCAGTAGGGTATTGTTCAGTAGCACTGGCAGAGCACAGCCAGTTTTCTGCACGCTCTTTCTAGGCTTGTGATTTCCTGACTGCCTTTGCACAAGTTGCTTGTCTTCTCTGTGTTCTTTAGTTACTCCAATCTGTTTTTCCTTCGTAAGTGCTAAGCTTTTAGAAGACGTTCAGAGTTTGTTGTTTTTTTGGTGTGGGTTTTTTTTTTTTTTAATATGCTCGATATGAGATATTTCTTAGAAAATTTGCAGGAAGAGATATTTTTCTGCACATCTGATCTCTCTGCTGTGTCATTAGGCTGCCAACAATTGCACACAGCTTAAATGTCAAATAGGTGTTTTGTAAAAATTGAATACCGTTGTACTAATATAAGTACATTAACATAACTCATTTGGAAAGAAACTGATGGCACTAAAGCATCACAAAGGTGGCAACTTAAAATTAGGTATCCAGCTCTCTACTATGACTAGGGGCAGAGATATTTACCATAATGTGGGATGCATAGGAGAGAAATTCAGGGAAAAATCAGTAGGGAAAGCTAAAGAAAAGAAATTCAAGCTTGCTTTCTGTCACTTGAGTTAAGATACCTAAATTCAGAGATAAAATAGGAGTTTGGAGTTAGAAGTTCGTTTGTTACTTTTAAGCACCTCAGGTGTGCATTTTGGTATGCAACAAGCAGCAATTGTGTATTCCCTCACAGAAGTACTTGATGAATCCTGCAGTCTTTAGTCAGTTATTCTCCATTATGAATTTCCATTAGATACCTGATCTAAACCTAGTGAAGTCAGTGAGAGTCTTTTGATTTGCGTCAAGCACAAACTGCAAAATAGCGGACCCATCGAGAGACATGTGGCATACGATGCCCCAAAGTGGGATGTACACGGCCCCCCATGCTGCTATGTGCTAGCAGGTTGCCTTAGAGCTGGTAATAACCATCATCTGTCCCTGGAGAGAACAGTACTTCAAGGGTGGAGTTCCCACTTCTTCAAATTCAGTTTTGAACCCAGATGAACAATTCCTATCAGAGCATATCACAGAATCAAGACCTGCAAGATCATCAAGTCCAACCTTTAACCCTGCTTTTATCTTTATCACCCCTAAACCATATCTCTAAGCACCTGACCTATATGACTTTTAAACACATTGAGGGATGGTCACTCAACCACCTCCCTGAGCAGACTGTTGCAATGCTTTACAACCCTTTCAGAGAAATTTTTTTTCCTAATGTCCAGCCTAAACCTCTCTTGGTGCAGTTTTAGGCTGTTTGCTCTTGTCCTATCATTGCTTACTTGTGAGAAGAGACCAGCACCTGCCTCTCTACAATGCCCTTTCAGATAGTTATAATGAGCAACAAAGTCTCCCCTCGCTCTTCTCTGCTTCAGACTAAAGAGCCCCAGTTCCCTCAGCTACTCTTCGTAAGGCTTGTTCTCCAGGCCTTTCACGAGTCTAGTCACTCTTCTCTGCACCTGCTCCAGCACCTCAGCATCCTTCTTGTACTGAGGTGCCTGAAACTGAACACAGTACTTGAAATTGGGTCTCACCAATGCCAAGTACAGGGGGATGACCACTTCCCTAGACCTGCTTACAACACTATTTCTAATACAAACCAAGATGCTGTTGGCATTCTTGGCCACCTGGGCACCATATGCTTGCTGCAGAGTCCTCCCTGGTTGCGAAAACATTTTTGGATCAAGAAATACAGTATGAAGAGGTATCATGGGAGCAGAAAGATGGCAGGAATGGTCAGATATGAATTACCTGTGTCTTTGGCGACCCATGCTTGCAGCCCAGGTCCTCTTATGGCAGAATAGAACTGCTAGCAGTGTGGAGGCAGGAGCAGTGGCTCCTCTGGCTGTACTGCTGGCTCTGACATAACATGGCCCCATTGCGGCTGGCAAGGTAGCCCTAGTGTTCCCATTCGCAACTGGGATCAGCAGTAGTCTGGTTAGTACAGGCTGGTGTCTACATCTGACATTTTTGGATGCTTGTATGGCTGTGTCATCTATCCACCATTAAAATGTCTGAGGCCGCCTTTATTGCCTAGCTGGCAGTGTGAGCTGCCCCATCTCCTGCATGGATTTGAATTATCCTATCCATTCTGTGTTTTCAATCACAGCAGGTACAGTTGTTTAACACTGCTCTTTGGAGAGGACCTTATGTAACACACTAAGTGGTCATTGAGATGCATCTCTGCCCCATGGACACTATCAGCGTTGCAGGAAGGACCTCTGCAGTCTTACCCTCCTGATTATTCCCTGTTAGCCCTAGTAGCTACCCAGTGCATGGGCCCCACAGGTTGCCACTGCATTGCAGTAATTGTCAGATATGTCCTTGATACAGTCCTAATTTCTCTGAACACCCTCAGGTGTTTCTTCATTCAGTTCCAAGTCCTCCAGCAGCCAATACTTTGCCCAAAAAGCTTTCTGCATTTCTTTGAGGGCTGTCCTGCTGTCTTCACTAGCCTCTGTGGACCTGTCTCTGAGCTGTCTTGTGTTCCCACATGTTTTTTTGCTTCTGACAAGAAGTAGTTGTTGTAACAAGCAAAGTCAAATTCCTACTTCTGCTTTTGACTCTGGGGAAGATCCCTCAGGCTGCACAGCCCAGCTCCTCCTCCAGCCTTGTCGTGCTGATTCGTGATTTAGCCTGTAGCTTCTATTGTTATACTTATTGCTAAACAAAAGGAGTATTTTCTTGCTCCCTCGCTTAGGCTGAGTAGAAGACAGTTATGTCCACCAACTTCTCCACGAGCTTTGTGGCTGCCCGCTGCTCAGAAGGCTTGCTTGCTGAGCACCACCTCATCATCTCCAGCAAGACAGTGTGCAAGGAGCTTGATGGCCTGGCAGATTCAGTAATTCTCCCCAAGGCCATGTGGATCTTATATTATCTATGGCTTCTAATGGGCTGCATATTCCTCACTGATTTAGTGGTTGACTTGTGATGTTTTTGGATGAGTCAAATCTCTGTAATAGTGACACTACATCTATGTATGTGGTAAATGTGAAAGAAACCAGATGTCTAAAAATCTCAGAGTCTGATTTGGAACCATGAACAGTATTATGATTAATCATAGCTGTACAGCTAATATGTAGTACCTCTACAGGATGAGGTGCAAATGGCTGTTTTCGCACCTATGTGATATTTGCCTTAATATTTGGATTTCTTTTTAAACTCAGCCCCAAATACTCTGGAGTTAAATATAGACCTATTTATTTGGAGAGTGAGGGTGCAATCAGTATTGTGTTTTAAAACTTCTAGTACGGTCTCGCAACCTTAAATTTATTTCAACATTGAATTTTTCTGGCAATATCTGCACTGTGCTCATATGTAAAAGGAAACAAACAGTAGCCTGTGAGTAAGTGTCATCTAGAAATGTGGAAAGAGAGTGTAGCAGTTGTTTCCCAATAGATTTCTTTCAATACAATGTAAATTTATTTGGTGCTGTTCTTACAAGGTGTCTCAGACCAAAGCTGGAACATTTGCTGAATGTTAGATTAAGGACAGAATCTTAATCCAGACTTAATCAGACACTCTGAAGCACAGAGTTTCAAAATTCCTGAGTTCAGAAGGCAAAGAATTTCGCAAATAAGTATCAGCCAAGTCCTATTCCTGTAAGACTGGAGGCTGAATAATGAAAGAGCAGTGGCAGAAAGTAATAGCTGAACAAAGAAAAATAAAGGGTCTTACCCTATGAACTAGCTTTAAGGTCACGAACAGGATCTTACAAAATCAACACAAATTCATTACTGGAAGAAGCCAGAATAAAGTCTTCCACATAGGGCATGTGTGATGAGTCAAATCTGGTCAAGTGGTGTATACGTGCAGAATTCTGAATAAACTGGAGTCTACTAATCAAATTAACAGGCAGTGAAGGGAGAATGTCCATAATGAAGCCTGTAATTTCCTGGAGAGATGTCTCTAGATTGCTAAGCATAGTTTGGACAAATCACAAGACAAAAGAATCACTTTTCTTCACAGGCCTCTGTGCACCCTGTAACGGGATGCTGGGAGATGAACACACAGTCTGCAGTGCAGACGTATTCTTTTGTTGACTTGTCTGCTTTGGTGTCAGGATTGAGGAACTCTCATGCTCTGTAGAGCTCTCTTAAGACCTTTTCCTCTGGCTTAAATAAAGACTATAGAATGTTCAAAGTGCAGTAACAAGGACCTGTTTTTTTCAGAAGCAGGTAAGATGTAAGTTGGTAAATGAACACTGAGTTAGATATCTTTCTTTTTTTTTTTGCACTAGTTTTTGAAAGATGGTATTTCTCAGAATAATGTGAGAAGGTTTGGAACACAGATTTATTCCTGTTGGAAGATCATTCTGAAAATTACTCCAAATTGCAGTAATTCAGAAATCTTGAGGTTCTTTCTATATTTGGATTTGTACATTCAGCAAGCCTTTAGTACAAATATATGAATCTCTGGTAATTGCTTTAATTCATGAAAAGTACTTTAACAGAGCTGAATACACGAATGTACCTTACAGTGTTCAAGCTTTGTAAGACATTTCTGCTAAATCGGCTTATGAATTTCCTTTTGATGAGCTTAATTGTTGACAGATTTTTCAAAAGCCAACAACAGCTTGCTTTGCTAGCTAGTATTCACATGAACTGGATAGTTTTGTGAAGTCCTTTATTCAATTTGCATAATATTTTGCTTCTACTGTAAGATGAAGTGAAATCCTTTGTAGTCAACCTAACAATGTTAGACACTGTAAAAACATAAATCCAAATAAAATTTGAAAAAAACAGAAAAATCACCCTCCCAGCTTGTCTTTCAGGATCTCAGAATATGCAAACATAGACAAAATAGATATTTTTTTTTCTTCAAAAGACTATATAGAAAAATGTACTAAATAGTATGTGATTTCTTACTTAGTGAAGATATTTTCGTGGTTTCTTCAGCAGAGCTGGTAACTAGACTTTTCATTTGAGATCCCTCAAGTCAGAATGCATATAAATGCTAATATATTTATTAAATCTACAAAACAAACAAACCATATTGTCCTTTCACATGAAACAGACAAATTCTGCATCTTACCTTATCCAGAAATTTTCATTGTTGTTGGTAATATTTTAGAATATCTATCTTTGAACACTACTTCCTAGGGGTATAGGTTGGAAAAGGATGAATTTTAAGCTAAGCAGTGGGATATCTAGCCATAATAATGGTTGTGGACATCTGAGTGAAATGAAGCGTGTAGAAGCCTCGAAAATA
>WEIS01087810.1:0-16059 GCA_013389965.1 Todus mexicanus | reverse complement strand
AGGAAGCGCATTGCAAAGAACAGCATGGAGTTCACCTCTCCAGCCCTAAGGAGTGCACTGTCTACTGGTTTTCTAAGCTACCCAACTAGGGACAAACGTACGAAAGTTAAAAAATGAGAGAAATTCACACAGAAGGAAGCGAAATGGCTTTAAAAGGACTCGTCATTTACCTGGTTTAGCCTCAGGTTATACAAATGCCACTGGCGCACACAGGTTAGTTTCCCCATTTTGCTTCAGCCTCTACCAGCTCCCACTGGCTTTAAGGCTGGAGATTCTGCTTAGCTAACCTATATTTCAAATAAATTATTAAAGCATGTGCCGAAAAGCTCTGTGCACTAGGTTAACAATGAAGGAAGTATTGCACGCAAGGGCAGATGCCTGTTTACAGCACCAGATTCAATTCATTAAATGTTACGCGCTTACTTGCATGGGAGTTTCATACTCTTTCTGTGATGGCTTCAATCTGTTCCCTCAACCCTTTCACTGCTTCAGAAGGAGGAGCAGCCACTGCTCTGTTACACATCCATGAGGCACGAAGCTACAAAGGGAGCTGAATCAGACAAAGGGGACAGAAGGGGCCAAATGCTGACTCTTAATGGGAGCTGCACAGACGCTGGGCACAAAGTTCAGATACATACAACACACAGAGTAAAGGTCAGAAAAGTTTTTCAGATCTTTGAGGAAAATAGGGAGACGCATAACCATGTTCTAAGGAGCTACTTTTATAGAACATTTACTGTGCTATTCAATAATTTAAATGTGTGGAAGGGAACGCTAGTTGACATAGCAACTGTCACATCACATTACTTGAGCAACCTTATCTATATGGATGCCTTCCTTGAAGGAAAAAACATTCCTCCAGATTTCACACAAACATATGTACTTTGCTTTTTGTTATGATTTTTCAAGGCAACATCTGGTCCGCAGTTAAATCCATCCATGCTTCCCCATATTCTCATTTTCATTTTATAATCAACTTTGAGGAACGCTATTGCAAATGCAATCACGTTTTGTGAGACCTCGTGTTCCTTCACTCTCCTTTCCCAGTCTTCTTGTTCCTTCCAAGACAATGTTATGTTCTCACCTGATCGTAAGACATCACGTCGCTGCCAACAGTCAGTTCCACGCATCACCTGAACCCTGTGGATCGTGCCATAGACGGTTACGATGATCTTGCAAACGCAAGACTGGGAGAAATGGGTTAAGTCCAGCACATTTCAGTTCACAATTAACAAGGAATATTCATGCTCAGTTGGGTGGCCAGCACTCTAAGCACTAGCTTGCTAAACCTCAGTACTTGGCTCACTTGCAGGCAAACACATTCGGAGTGTTGCAAGAAGCTGAGAGCCCGTGAAGCACACGATTCCATACCACGGGTATTTGGAATATGGTTCTGAACAACACGGAGTTGAATTAGGCACTAAGCATAATGCAGTTGTGATTATGAAACATCTCCTTTCGCTAGGCAAACATGGATCCCTTCCCAACCCAGGTCTGTATTGTATTTTTACTTTCTAGGGTATGCTGGCCCAACATTCCCACACTGGTGTGCAACTATTTGAATGAAATGTGCACATCAGGACTCTCCACACCGAGTAAAGCAGAAAAATTAAAGCAACATCGAGCATGGGACTTCTTTTTTTCCCAGCCTTCAGGTGAAAGGCTGAAATGCATCCCTTAGTCACAAACTAAATAAAAGGCAATGCTATATAGGAGAGATGTAATCTGAGTTTGCTTAATAAATAGAGGATGTACAGGTTCTTTACCTTAGATCAAATGATTTGTATTTGAGATTGATGGCACACTTACAGAGGCTGCTTTTGCTCGATTGCCACCTTGGGAGGAGAATGGTAAATTATCTTAATGAGTAGTTCCAGGCAACCGAGGCCACGTTAGCTCTGAAAACGAAGCAAGCTCAGAGACCCTGCATCAAACTGTGCCCTGCAACGCTGACGTGCCCTGAATAGCCACGTCCCCCAGTTCTCTGTCTTGAAAATAGAACAAGAATATTTTTCTGTCTCTCTCCGAAGAGTCTTATCGAGATAAATACACCGAAGCTGGAGAGGCATGCAGATGCTGCAGTGATGGCAGCCATTCAAGTATCTAAGATAGATATCTTTCCTGCAACCAATTACACTTTCTTCTACAGTTCGAGTTTTACTCAGTGATTTGCTGCAAATGTCTTGTGATAAATGTTCCGTGGCATCTAACAGTTATTGTAAATTATTATATACAGCGCACAGAAAATGCCACAATAGGGTATGTTTATTTAGTGTTATAAAGACGTTAATCACCCGTGCTACGCTCTGTAAGCCCTTACGAGACAATTTACATTCTCATAAAAATATCTGTGCAGATATACTAACAGAACACAACACTCAGCCCATCAAAAATAAATTAAAAATGCTCCCAACCAAGACCAAGTTGTATGGATAAACTACCATATCTGTTTTCTCTTGGAAACACGCAGGTCATTTCAGACCGCAAGCTACGAATTGCTTCTGGACAACCCACCTGATCAAGATGATCAGTTACAAATCTCAGTGCTGGAATCAGCCCCCCTTTAACCTGTATACAAGAATTAAATGCCTTCAAACTTTAAAGCTCTTCACAGGCAAACCTGGAGCTAGACTGCTAAATACAGTATTTTTCCAGAGTCTGAACTATTAGAATTTCAAACATAAATCATTAAATTGACAATATTTTCTTTGGGAACTGTAGGAAAAAAAGTATATTAAAGTGGACATTATTTCCTGAGTATTATCCACGTCACTTTCCCTATGCAATATTTAACTATTATAGATGGAGACATGAATGAAGTAGCTGGAAGAGGAAATCCCATCATGTACGTACCTAAGACATACAAGGTATACGGTTTTCTCACCGAGATGCCTGGTGTGTGAGTTAATCCTACCAACTGTCAGCAAAGCACAGTACACGGGGACAACACAGGAATTTGCTTCTAAGAGCACTCCTGGTGTGAAGTAAAACTAACAAAGACGAACCAGACAGCACATGAGAGAGAGATCAACTACGGCATGATTGTCTCTTCCCTCTGGATGAAACTCAAGTTCACAACAGAAGTGTACAGCTCAAGGGAGGTAAAACCCCCCCAATCATGCAGCCTGTTTAGTGTTTTAACTTTCTTCCCATGTCCTTACTAATGATGAGTCAATAAATACTGCTTTTCTCTGAAGGAATTGGTTTTGAAACAATTTGATTGTTCACTGGTCAGAACAACAGGTCATATAGGTAAGCAAATCCAGATGGACTTACCACATTAGCATAGGCTGCTGCCTTAAGAGTCCATTCCAAATCTGTTGAGTTATGGGGAAAATATTTGGACAAAACTTTTCAAGCTTATATGCCCATATGCAGAGGTATGTATACACATATATACATTCCCCAGCAGACTTTAGGGAACTAATGAAAGTTTATTAAAACTCATGTAAAGAAAAAAAAAAATCCCATCAGTCAATTCTGATGTGTGTAGGAAGGCTGGCCACATGTTTATAGTGTATAAAATCCAGAAACAAAGAAATTCCAGTCAAATCCTTTAAATCATACTTATAAAAGGGAATATTAAAAGCCAGATGATGCAGGCCTTACTTAAATGACTAAACTCGCTGATCTCTGTGAGACTGTTTCTGTGACTAGAGGCTGGTGACTGAAGCTAAGGTTATGCAAGAGGGTCACCGTAGTCGGTCAGTCTGTTGTTTATATTCTAATACGTTTATTCTGTTGGGTTTAAGTTTTTCAGGTAAGATAGCCATCATGGAAGCTCCAAGAGAAAGTCTGGCCTCTTGTGTAGACACTTCTTTCCTTTACCACACCAGTACCTGTCTCTCTGTAGAAAAGTGTTAATGAAATATATAAATCAATAGCAGGAAAGTAATTCTGGATCAATAGTTTTAGTGGCACTAGAAAGTCTTTCGGCTACACTTGTAACTTGGAAAGATCTCCTACCTTCAACGATGTGAATCACAACCCACTAGCAAACATCCAACTGAAAGTGTACATAAAAGGAGCTGGAAAACTTTGCGGAGTTGACTTCTACCCACAGATTATTTATTCTGTTTTCCATTCTTATGAAGAAATTTCCTGGTGTCAAGGGTTAGGGCTGGGCTGGCCACTGGGCAAATGACAACTGCTCTTTATTAACCCCTCTCCCTTCCCAAAGGGGAAGGGAAAGGGAATAAGGGAGAAGGATTTACAGATTGGAAAACAAAAGTAAAACATCTTTAATGAAAATAATAACAATAAAATGAAATACACACAAACCCAATACCAAACCCAACCCTCCCTGAAGGCAATTACACCACCACTGATGCTGTGGAGCAGGCACTGGGGAAGTCCCAGACTGGACTGAGCAGCAGATGGGAACTGAAGCACTAGGAAGGACACACTGACTTTTACTGCCTCTGACACAGTTGTAGTGTACCTTGTTTAAGGGTTTTGGAATTCTATCCAAACTATAATGCCTTAAATTTCACATCCTGAGTTAGAAAAATATTATCCCACTATTGACCAAACTCAGGAAGAATTTGCCCAAGGTGATTTTTCAGCTACCAGAAGAGTTGTGCATAGAATTTAGAAGCCCCGATTGTCAGTCATCCCTTCTAATCAGTCACCCACCAACAAAAATCCCTGACATGCAAACTGAATTCACTCCATATTCAAAACAAACCCCCAAATAATTAAACACATAAACAAGCAGATCATCTTAAAAGTAAAGCAAGCACAACTACTCAAATTTCAAAATATTTTGACCAATTCTAACCTGTCTCTTTATCCTTTGGATCAGTTAACAGCAACATTTTGCAAGTAGGATTATTTCGGTAGAGAGGGACAAAACACACACAGGAATCTTCAAGTTTCACCTAAAAAACAAACAAGCCCTGTAGCTGTTTGTATTGCGAAGCTCACGAGAAGTATTTCATGTCTCAGATCCACTTATGATACGTTTCACTAACATAAGCTAGCACAATACCCTCTCAATCCTGAACTTCAAGGCACAGAAACATGCATAATACTCTAATATTAATCACTAAGAAATGTTAATTTAAAAGAAACCAAGCTAGCGAACTTAGAGAAGACCTTAATACCGACTTATTATGATTAGTACATAACCTGGGCTTTGAACACATTTACATGCAGACAAATGGTGTTATGAAAGACCAGACACATCAAACAAAAGCAAATACAACAACTTGCACTTCTTACAGCATCGTCCAGCTGAGTACTTGTGGTGTTTTGCAAACAATGAATTAAGCCTGAGGGTACAGGGAGTATCAAAGCGTTAGGGCAGTGCCTGGGCAGTTTATCTGCAAGGCACAGGGAGCGCAGATAATTGGCACAAGGTGGTTAAGTTGCAGGCAAAGCTAAAATGGAAACGCAGCTCTCGAGCTCTCAATCTTAAGATTAAACTTCTAAATGATGTGACACACAAACACCAAATTGCTGTGCTCAAACAGCTCTATATGCTTGGAGATGACGATTTCCATATGAATATTGCAAATGCTCTCATGTAAGTTTAGGTACAGGCAAAGAGCGCGCATAATTTAGCACAGTATGTACTGTACTTTCAAAAATCTGGTCCATTGTGTATGTGTGGGTGTGCCTCGCTCTCTAATTGCACCCATTTGTCAGTTTGCTATGAAACTCAAATCAGTCATGTGATACATTTAATATTTCTCGGTGCATGGAAGGAGTAGTATGAATATGGATTATTCGAGATAACAACTTGAAGTTGAAACCAGCGTTGCCTAGTTTATGGTTGCCAGAATCCTGGGATCATCTGTGCAAACACTGGACTCCGGGGGAAAAAAAAACACTGAAAACTGTCTGAAACGGGTATTCATGAGCTTCCCGAAATCTCAGTATGTTCTGGGGATTCGGTCGTTCTTCGCATGCTTCAAATGTAACAGCACCCATGTCATTATGGCACATGGGAGCATTATTATAACGCAAAGGCCAGTGCTATTTCCAATCCTGCTATGACTGTCGTTTTGTTTTAGAAGGTAACGTGCGCATTCGCAGGTGCGAACACCATCGGCATGAGCCAAGCCCAGCTCTCTGCGTCTGAAGGCTGCCAACCCTCTTCCACACGGACTTGCAATAATCCTCGCTATTTGCGTACTGAATGCTTGACCAAAGACCGTGCCATACCAAAAAGAAGTCCTGTGACCCGAGCAAGTGGGCTGACAGCCACTTAACACTTGCTAAATAATTATTCATGGTTGCCAGTGCTGCCACTTGAAACCTGCTTTAATTCAGATGCATAGTGGGGGGGGAAAAAAAAGCCTGGCAACTGCAGCCATTATTCAAACATGAAAATCCTCATCCTTCAGGTTGTAGGTATATGATAGGGATCGTTGGCTGAGAGGTTCACTGGGGATGGGAGCTTTACCTTATTACACTTAATTTATTTTTAATTACAAAATATCAACATTCTTTGAACTATTTATTATAGAGTACCAGGGAAAAAAACAATACGGCAAGAACATTATCATTACTTATGCCCTTGACTAGCTGTCTGACTGCAGATTAGATTAGACCTGAATTAAACGAATGCAAAGAGAAACGTGTTGCTATGAGACTCAAGGCAGTCATGTGATGTATTTAAGGTCTGATGACAAGCCACAAAATCAAGACAGTTCTGAATGAGAAGCCAGAAGTCCACCTTTAGGTGATCTCCCTGTGTCTAGCTGTTGCAAAAAATCCACACAGCACCGTCTGGGATTTTAAGTTACCCTCCTTTCTAATGGAATAACATATGAACCTCTAAAAGCACAAGCAGGCAGGAAAGGCTGAGGTAAGGATGAAGAAGCCCTACACTGGGGGATCTTGGCATTTTCAGGTTTGTTTGTATTTAACCCTCCATGGTCCACTAGAGGGCATTAAAAGAGTATTTAAAGCCAGTTACATTCAGGGCTCAAAGATGAAGCCACCCACCTGAAACAGCTCTTTTCTAGAAACTACTACATATTCTTTTCCTAAACTGGAGAAAAGTCACTGGATCCCAAACATTTATTTCAACTCATCCACTTACTGGTTTGATAGTACAATGACGGTTAGGCCAGCAGACCTTTTTTGAAAATCTAGAAAATGCCCAGAATGAAAGGATTCCTGGGCTGACTGAAGTCAGAATTTTTAATAGGCTTGCTCAGCCATCTCCAACACATTCCCTCCAGGTGGTTCAGGAGTGGGTCCAGAGGAGAGCGACCAGACTCGTGAAGGGACTGAAGGGAAAATCTTACCAGGAGAGGCTGAGGGAGCTGGGGTTGTTCAGCCTGGAGAAGAGGAGGCTCAGGGGGACCTTCTCACTCTCTACAACTCCCTGAAGGGACGTTGTAGACAGGAGGGGGATGGGCTCTTCTCTCAGGCAATTTGTGACAGGACGAGAGGGCACAGCCTGAAGCTGCACCAGGGGAGGTTTAGGTTGGATATTCCGAAGCTCTTTCTCATAGAAAGGGGGATAAAACATTCGATTGGGTTGCCCAGGGAGGTGGTGGAGTCACCATCCCTGGGGGTGTTTAAAAAAAGACTGGATGCCACACTCAGTGGCAGGGTTTAGCTGAGTGGTGGTGGTAGGTCATAGGCTGGACTCGATGATCCAAGAGGTCTTTTCCAGCCTTAATTATTCTATGATTCTATTCTATGATTCTATGAATGGATCCTACATCACTGTCACCTATAGTATTTATATCATCTATCAATCACCTCTGATCAGAATTCCTTTGGGAGAACATATTCAAAATTCCCAATATAAACGTTGGAAAGAACGGAAACGAAAGATAAGACTCTATCACACCACCTGTGTAAATGCCACAGGAGAGGCAGAACACAGAGCTGCATCATGGTGTAAATGTCTATCAAATTCACTCTTGATTCAGCCCTGTATGGAAGTAGGTCAAGATGCCAAGTTCAGGTAAGTACTTCAAACCCTCACGCACATTCAGGGGGTTTTAAACTTGTAGTTTAAGTTTCTCTCTCATTTGTAGCATGCCGACTATTTGAAATAACACAGAATTTGCTGATTTTAAAAGATTTGTAATCTAGCTACACCAGTTTACCCCTATTAACAGACCGACTTTGAGCACAAACGAGTTTACAGGTTTCTAACTTGCAGCATGAAAAACATCAGCCTACTACCTCTTCTCCTCCGGGGACTGAAAAAACTTCAGGAGTAGATGATGATTTCTTCAAGAGTCTTTCATAATATGCTTTAGCATCTAGTTGCAGAACTTCTGGATCTTCTGTCAACGTATCTACCAAGTAAAGGCAACCTGTAGTCAAAACAAAACACAAGATACTTCTACTTTTTAAATGAACTAAGAAACATGAGGTTTAAAACCGTTTCCTCAGCAGCTGCTTGGTGTAGCTGGACCCTTATTTTTCCTATTAGAGCCTTTTGTATAATCCTTGTCTAAAATAGTATGGCCAGTAAAAACCTTTCTATATGCAATTTAACAAAGCAGAACCATGACAGCATCAAATCACATTTGTCTCCTTTGAACCCAAACAAGCAAAGTCTCAAATTTCTCTAGGTGTAAGTAAATTGCTTTAAAGCTGAAACAGGCAAAAAAACCCCAACTTCTTCAAAACACAGCCTGAGTTTTAGCACTGCTCAAAGCTAAAACAGGAAAAGAATTCCAAAGCTTCCATTCTTTCTTGGAAGGCTGCCCCTTTATGGGTCAGTCCATGATCTGTTGTTTATCGTTAGTTTTCTCCTTCTCTTTTTTGAGTAATTTCAGTTGGGTACTTTCACAACAAAGAAATAACGTCCAAAAAATATTTACTTACATAAGAGTTCCTAAAATAGTAACCATCAGCCTTTAAGCAACACAACTTTTAATCCACGTGACTCAAAGTTGAAGGGTATTCATGCAAGGGATTTGTTAATTGCGTGCAAACAGAAATTACACACGTCTGACGCCTGTGATCTAAATGGAAAGTCCAACTCAGTGCTCGTGAGGAACCAAGCCACCTCTTTCTGATTTAACAAACCAGACTGATCGATGGCTCCTCACCAGCTCAAGGTGAAGAACATCAGAGCAGGGTAGCAGTCCAAATAATACTCTGCCAGTCTTCCAGCAAAGGAAGGAAATAGTTTCATCTTAAGGGACTTTCAATCAACAAGTTACACCTGGAACTCCCGTAAGCCCCAAAATGAGGACAAAATCTTCTACCCCACTGTTCCAGTTGCAATCTTAGCTCTGAATCCACCGTTTTTAATCCCAGTTTGTTCTCACACGGCAGCTCCTGTGACCCAAGTTTAATGAGAAATAACTGCACTGACACTAAGTGCAAAGGAAGTGGCTGAGAAAATGAACAGTCTTACAAGGGCCATTGGAACAATCGAACTGTCTGTATTAAGAGTCAGAAACTATGAATCCTAAAAGCACCGTATTGAAAATTATACCTTTCCACGTAAAAGTAGGAGCATGGGATTTGCAGTTCCAGGTCAGACTAGTCACCCACGGTCGTACCACCCTCCCTCTGGCAGTGATTGGTATCTGATTCCCCAGCAAAAGGGTAAGAAACTACAACTGATAATTCACCACCACCCAGCACTGCTTAAAATGCTTTAAACACTATTTTCCTGCCCTTTGCAGGCAATCAGCTTACATCCCGAGGCTTGACAGCAAAGCTATGTAGCCAGAATGCTGAACAGAAGCTACTCTGGAAATGGTTTTCATAACATCTTTGTATGTGACAAAATGGGAGAGAAAACAGCGTCGCAACACTGGCAAGTTGAGTCACATTAGAAAATCCCAGGGGCAGTTTGCATCTGCAGTGGCCTTCCCCAGCGTGCTGGGTAACACCGTCGAGAAAAGAAGCCATAGAAAGGAAATAAAGATCATTATAAAAAACCCTACTAATTTACTGAAGCAAATTTACTAGTAAATCAATTCTTTTTAAAAAAGCAGCATGTAAGATTTAAGTCTAGCACAAAGAAAAATATTGGCCATGCTAATAAATACTTAATCACAATCATGTTTTCTCCTCACTGAACAAAACATCACCACCTTCAAAGTTACACTTACTTTCTGGTACCTCATATGCTTGTATTCTAAGGTAATAGTCACCACCTGAAGGATGCAATAACGTCACAGATTAAACAATGAGGAATTAGAGAAACTTTCAGATGAACTTTCCATTACTACAACTCTCCATGGAAGGACTTGTTTTTCTGTAAAAAACACTTTTAGGCTTCCAGTTATCCTGTCTTTCCTGTGTAATGCTCTGAAAACAGACAGTTAGGAGCATATATTCCAATGAAGGGGAATTTAAAATCGAGAAAAATCATTAGGAAATCAAATCTTAATCATGTATGTAAGGGAGAGAGTGAGATTGAGGTTCTTTTAGGGACAGTATGGAGCAGAAGTCTAACTTCAGGTACCCTGGAGTGTCCTCAAGAAGTCAGTTGTGCAAAGGCTGACTTTGTGACCCTCCTCCCAGAACTTGCGCGCACACGCACAGCCCGCTGATATTGTTCAGCTGCCACAGTCAGGAGAAAAATCACATGCTTGATTATTTGTTTTTGCCACTAACAAACATGTTTCCCAGTTTTCCCCAGCACAAAGTGAAGAAATGATATTTGCCCTCCTGTGTATGTCTCTTTTATGCTGCTTTACTGTATATGGAAACAAAGAAACGCCTCAGCGAAGTCTAACCGTAACTATTGTTATTAGGGCTTTGAATCCCACAAGAATTCCTGCTATAAAGGTTCCAAAATCAAATGCAAGATCATTGGTTCACTTGGCTTTAAAAGCAAAGCAGCACTATTCTCCTGTGAGCGCTTCTGTTTGAGGCCCCTTATCACCATCCTGGGATACCAAAAATCGCCGAGTTCCAAGGCCAGCCTTTTAACCTCCTGGGAATGACGGGATTTCATCCGAATTCGATCTTACCTAGCGGCAACAAAACAGCACATTGTGGCCGCCAATCTGCGAGACACCCAGCGAGCCCTCCTCTCCAGCAGGCGATGTGCACAAAGGGTTACCATCTGGGGAGAGAGGGAGGGGAGAAGAGAGGGAGCGAAGGGGGGCAGGAGGGGTGAGTCATAAAAAGGGGGCCTCTTGCTTCAGCCACAGAGGAGGGACTATAAACCATAAGGAGAGTAAATTTAGAACGGGAGGCCTACAGCATGAGAGGGATTCCTGACATTCACGCTGAAGTGGCTGCCATCTTCAATAGCCAAAGCTGGAAAACAAGGTCAAGACATCATCCAGGCGGATTCTGCGGCAGCAGCGACGATGAAGGTTTGCAGACAGGTACTAGATTTTGTCTTTTACAGGGCACTGGCACTGAGGGCAAAGGAGGAGGCGCGTATACAATTCCACTGGAAAAAAATGTATCTGGAGAGAAATAAATGAGAAGTCTGAACGGGCATATTTCCATTTCAAGCACACAGAATAGATTTTAAAGCAAAAAACTAACACTGCTTCTGCTTCTCCTCTTTTTTGTTTCCATGGAGCGTTCTGGGCCACGTTCTCAAGCGAGGATGTGTAAGTACATCTCCTCTCACTCGAGCGATCTGTCATCAATTTGCACTAAGAATCTGATTTTTTTCAAGTGAAAAGCTACAGCTAAACCCAGCTATACAAATAAACAAGCTCTGCCCATGACTTTCAGTTGTCTTTATGAGATACTACCCTCCAGCACCTATAGGCACCTCAGCCTAAACCACTGTGCAGCTCTGCCAATAAGGCGTAAACCAAGGCCCCTGTTTCACTCCTGATCCCTAAACTCAGCTTTTACTAAACCCACGGCTGTTCCACCTCTGAGCTTCTCCAGAAGACAGAGCTGCTTTTTATGGTGGCTTCATGAAGTGGACAAATATCCTTCGTGAAAGGTAAAAGTCAGACAAAGTTCACTTCACTTATGATCCCAAAAGATCAATACGTGGGTATCCAGATAGATCGGATTAACACGCTTATGTTCTGCCTCGGGTAGATAAATAACAAATGCAATCACAAAACAGACGGCAATATTCTACCTTAAACTAGAAAGTAGACTTTTGTAGATTAGAGACAGACCCCCATCATTACTGATTCAGCAAGGAATTGCGTTCGAACAGTTAAAGTAAGCAGGAAATATTTTTCCCTGGGCAAAAGAATTTCTTCTCGATACAACAGAAAACACATGGCGCGCACGCTCGGATGTGAAATTCCGCAAGTGGAACTACAGGCTGTGGGAATGCCCAAAGGTAAATGACATGCTTCAACCTCAGCAGATATTCTGAAGATTCATTTTGATGATCTTCCTAAATCCCCTGGAACTCAACTCTGAGACATAATAGAAATAATTTAACTAGAATATAGGTAACTACAGACTTATCTCATCAATATAATGCCAGAGCAATTCAAGTCATCACTGTATCCTTCAAGCTCTATTTCACTAGACTAGTCATTTTAGCACCTATGTATTAGTTTTATTATTTTGCCATTATCTAACAAATCACTTACAACTTGGGGCAATCGACTCTGCCTCCTTGTAAGATGTTTTAATTACTTTATTTCGGTTTCCAATTAATATGCACTGCCAAGATACTTCTGTCCTTTTTGACCGTGAACCCAATACACAATTTATTAAATATTTGCTTTCATTGCAAAAAATTTTCAAATCCTGCATCCACATGTAGCTTATTAATACTATTTCCTTAAGCCAACAAAGTTAGCGAAGCCATTTTTTTTTCAGACCAGACACACCACTGGGTTGATTAAGATGCAATGAAGTATTGCTGGTACTCCCAAGGAAAGACTTAACTTGTTGAAAAGCCCATTTCAGAGGTTTGTAAGGGCATTTAGGATGCAGCCAGATTGCAAAGCAAAATACATCAACCTCACCGTAGATGAAGCATGAAAAGCGTTACGTCTGAAGCAAATTAATCATTTATCCTACAACTACTTTTTCATGTTCTACAAACACAAGAACGATGCTACACGCATCCATTAAGAATTGTATGTTTACAGAAGAGCCATCAGTCACCACAGGATCTGTATCTGGACTGTGCATCTTTGTACTTCTGTGCAAAGCTGGGCATAATTTTACATGTAAAAAATAGGAAAAAAATACATCTGATTTTTGATGGTGCAGAAACAAGACAGATAAAAAGAACTTAACATCCCTAACTTCCAAGTTTCATCATTTTTTATTCAGTTTTGCCATTTCTAATGCTTGCAATTTGGTTTTATTTATCGCCTTTATTTCCATGCCAATCTATTTCACAATTAAAAAAAAAAAAGCCCTAGAACAACACTTCAGCAGGTTTTAAGTGTTTCTGACAGTACTGTGAGGTTTTTTTGTCCAAGAATTATTTTCCGTTTTTGTTTTAAATCAAAAACTGCTTCACAATATGAGACCAACATGTGCAGCAACACAAACTGACAGCGTGTCCTGTCGCTATTTAGGAGGGAGCGTTCTAGTAATTAAACCAGGCAACTGCGACCAGAACTCCTCTAAGATTTATTCTCAACACAGGTGTGTTTTTGTGACCCCCAACAAATCACTTCATCTTCTGTCTGGTTTCTTATCAGTTAAGGGTACGTCTTATCTACCACTTCAAAAGGGTGCGACGTTTTCCTTATCGGTGCCTCTGAAGTCACAACATGAAAAGACAAAGAAGTCATATAACACAAACTGTTCTCTGTTCTCCTGCGGACTGTCACTGCCACGCTACGGCAGCACAGCCCCGACAGCCTCCAGGATCTAAAGATAACTCTTTTTTTTGCCCTTCTAAGTCGTGCATACAACAAAAGTGTTTCCCATGACCCTCTCACGGGAGCGGGAGCCCTGTGCGTTAAACAGCAGCGCTTAACATCAGCTCTTCTCCTTTCCTTCCAGTGAGCCCGAACAACCCTCCGCATGTGGTTATCATTAGACACCCCTATTTGTTTAACCTTTCAAAGGAAGGAAGAGGCCTTTGGCACGTTCCCTGGAGTACACGCAGAACCTGCCTCTCATATCCTGGATTTAATTGAGCAAGTACATGTCAAAAAGCCCAAGTTCTAGTGTAAGTGCAACTTCAGGATCATAACAACGTGTGGCGGCAACGGCGCTAGTGCGCAAACGCCGTGGTGGGATATCTGTCTACCACGACAAGGTGGCTCTCAACCACATGCTACACATCATTAATGAAAACCATGTTCCCCACTGCATTGCTTTTCACCATCTCTAATAGAGCAATCACTCTTGGAAAATAGAGGATGAAAAAATAATCCCTTGGCATTAACAGGTTTCCATGTTTCGATCCAAAAAATGCCATTTATATATTACTTACTATACCACCACAATTCAAGATGCAAGAAGGGTTTCAGAAAGCAAATTAAATACGGGTTTCTGCCTGTAAATAATTTTCTGCTGCGGGATCAATAACGGCAGGCAGAAGGGAAATAAATAATCCTAATCTCATTCCCAATTAAGACACCAAACAGATTAAATTCAGATGTAGCTATAGATGTCGTTACTGCAAATTCTGTCACCCAAGGCATCCCAAATGCAGGATGCAATCATATTTGCCATCCCATTCCCGCTAACGTAGTTTTACTAATAATTTCAGAAGATGGAAGGAAAAAGCTTTGTTTACAGACATATTTCGATGAGCAAAGGCAGAGACTAGAGAAGCCTAACTCTGAAAAATATCAACCACCTTCAATTTCTACTTACTTCAATGAGCTTTGAAGGCCCTCAGAACCTCCTGTGACTGGGGTCTATAAAACACGGTTCTGTTTATTTTGCAAAACTTAAAAGTAAATCTGCATTTCATGAAATGGAGAGAGGGGAAAAAAAAACCAAAAACAGGGAGTTAAATAATTGATGTAATTGTTTAGTGCTTTGTGGAAAAATATCTAGATGAAACCCCATCATTCAAAATGTTTTCAAAGCTAGAAAAGCAAGTGCATCTTGAAGGGATCACACCATGGCAAGTGGATATTAAATGGGTATTTCCCCCACTCTAACCTGCAGTACTCCTGTACCGAAAGTTCCAGTGAACAGGTTCAACATTTTCTTCTCCTCGGCTGGATCTTCAGCAGCATCACGTTTGCAAAAATAAAGCCACACCCAACTCATAGCACAGACAAATTAAACTACGTCTGTGTAAACAGGCTACCCCCATCCTATTATACACACAAAGCACATCTGGACTGGCATGTTCTGCACAAAGTTCTAGCTTAATAGATTTGAAAAAAGCTGAGGTATTATGGCCCAGAAACAGACTTTATAAAGAAAAACTGTAGCATACTATCAAACCATGGCAGTGCTACCAGCTGTAACTATGACATATCAGGAATTCATACTTCTGCACATTTAACTCACTGCTTTTCACAGAGCTTAGATGTAAAAAAGAAAAGAGGGAGCTTAAAGAATAACGCTGAGGAGATGTAGTCCTGAAGAAAAGGGACATTCAGGACTGTAATTAATTAAAGCTTTAAGGTTCATGTTCACATCAGATTTTCCTCAAGGAAATTCCATTGATTCAGTGGGATTGCTGCTAATACCTCCGAACCTCTGAACATCAGAATTGAGTTCTTAATAAGTACTGGGTTTCATCCAACTAAGCAATAGACAGAAATGTTCCTGGAAAAGTCCAACTACTGAAGGGAGCTGTACAGACGTTCTAGCATATGTAAGGAAAATAAAAGTAATCTAAATTCGTTACCTTAATTATTTGTCTACTCTCTAAAGAAAAGAAAGCATACAAGAAAAATACACAAGTTTTCTAGAACAACTGTGTCCATATCAGGGCTTTCTTCCAGCAGTTATGTCAGTGCATCATGCCCATAGCCAAAATAGCTATGCCAGCAAAGTTCATAGTTCAGCCTTGATCTCAAATTCACAGAATTGTAGAATTGTTTAGGTTGGAAAAGACCTTTAAGATCATTCAGCCCAACCGTTAACCCAGCACTGCCAAATCCACCACTAAACCATGTCTCTCAGCACCATATCCACAGGGCTTTTAAGTCCCTCCAGGGATGGGGACTTCACTTCTGCCCTGGGCAGCCTGGGCCAGCCCTTGACAACCCCTTGGGGGAATAAATTTTTCATAATATC
>WEIS01087804.1:0-12791 GCA_013389965.1 Todus mexicanus | reverse complement strand
TCTGGAGATCATCAAGTCCGACCCCCCCGCCAAAGCAGGTTCAACTAGAGTAGGTCACACAGGAACGCATCCAGGCAAGTTTTCAAAGTCTCCAGAGAAGGAGACTCCACCACCTCTCTGGGCAGCCTGTTCAGGCTCCGTCACCCTCACAGCAAAGAAGTTTTACTCCGTGTTGATTTTCAAGATGGGGCAGCAATGGTGAGTGCGATGGGAGATGTGTTGATAGCACAACACCATCAGCAACCTCCCTGGAGATGATGCTAAAGAATCAGAGGACACCAGGACCTTGGGACTACCACGGAGGAGGTGAACCGTTCATGTCTGCTTTGAGCTACCCACCTCTCTGGGCTTCTGCTGCCCTTCAGGGCATCCCAAAACCTCCACCTGCTTCATCTTCCTAAGGGCCTGGACCGATAAAGCCTCTCCATGGCAGGAGGGGTAAAACCCAGAAGGACAAGTCATGCCCTCCAGCAAAAGCACAGCGGGAAGGGTGGGAAACAGAGAGGTCAAGCTGCTGCCCTCACCTCGAGCACCCTCCAAAACCTTGCTGCCTCTGCATGCAGCAGTGGAAATGGGATCACACCAGCAATGGTGTTTTGTCAGCATCACCACTGCGGAAGATTAAACGGCAGCACTCAATGTTACTCCAAAGGTTAAAAAAAAAAAAGGGGGAAGGAAAAAGAAGGAAAAAAAAGAAAGGAAAAAGAAGTGGTCTGTGATTTGCAGAAGACAGATGCTGTGGGCACTGCAAAATTCCAAGTTTCTTTAAGCTCTCCCTGAAAAACAAGAGCATATGAACAGTCACACTTCTCATATCTAAAAGTTTGAGCTCCAGGCCCCACACTTCCTGGGAATTCATTTAGAAACTCAGGTGAGGGACTCAAAGGTTTCTTGTCCAAGCCACATATATACAAAAAAAACCCCTTTCCTTCAGTCTGCCTCTTCCATGCCCCTCCAAAACCAGCTATTTTATCTGGCTCCTCTAACAACATGAGGTCAGCAGTGAAACGAGCACATTTAGTGCAATTTACCCATCATGAGAGCCAAGATCTCCCTAACATCAACTTGGGGCAGCTGGAGAAGGAGCAAACACAGCTCGCTGTTTCTCCTCCAGCTTCAGTCCTGAACACAACCACCTCTCCAGGCTTCCTCCAGATGCAGAAGAC
Organism: Todus mexicanus; assembly: GCA_013389965.1. Classification (NCBI taxonomy): domain Eukaryota; kingdom Metazoa; phylum Chordata; class Aves; order Coraciiformes; family Todidae; genus Todus; species Todus mexicanus. The sequence goes on along the minus strand of WEIS01087804.1, from coordinate 11,625 downwards.
CCCATGTGCCAACAGCTGCTGAACTCGGCAGTGCTGTGTGATGGGGGCAATGGATGGAGGGAGATAAAAAGGACCAGCAGGAGCTATTTCAAGCCGTCCACCCCAGCATCAGGGAGTGAACGGTGGCACTTTCAGTACCAATTAGAGGGCACCAAGGGATAATAACGTGTGATACTGTGTCTGTAACAACTGGCAGTATTAGACGGTAACGATTACATAGAGGATTTTTGCTTCTCATGGCCCTCATATAAAACGTCCAGGGTCAGTAGCCTGACCTCCTCCATAGAACATAAACCCTCCCGTAAGAACCGAAAGCTTTGAGAGCGAACACTGCAAGAAGTTCTGGTTAAATTTTAGTGCAAAAAGCTGTGAAAAAAGCCTGTCCTCTTCAAAACCCCTGGCAGGACCAACCTGCTGTGAGGATCCACAGGGCTGCGTGAGCTCAGGACCCTCCTGAAGCCCAGCCACCTGGAGAAGATGGATGTGCTGAGCAAAATAACCTTGATAACTCTGCGAGGGAGCACGGCAGTAAGTCCAACTTGTACCTGAAATAATGCTACCTTCCAAATGCAGGCCAGGGGTAGGAGGAGAGGTTGGAACTCGCATTTGAATAAAAAGATGGTAACTAGGAGCTTTACATAATACCTGGTTAAGTATGCAACACGGGAAAGGCTAATCGCTGATGCCTACTCTTTTTCTTTTTTTCCTCAAGACAAAGCAAAGACGTGTTCTAAACTCCTTAAGAAATATCTTTTTTGAAAAATGCATAATGCAAAGCCTGTATTTTTGTAGCCTTCTGAAGGTGCTATAAGCTCTGCTGATCACCAGCCTGAGACCAGCGATGCAAGAATTCACACTCCCTTCACATAGAATCGTAGAATGGTGGGGTTGGAAGGGACCTCTGGAGATGATCATGTCCAACCTCTCTGCCAAATTATACAGACATATCGTTCTTGCCTTCTGAAAGTTTAAAACCTTCCGGTAACTCTGCCACCCTCATTTCTTTCATGACACCCCACAAAACACAGCAAAAAAAGACCTGCACTAAAGGAGGTTTAGGTTGGATATTCATTGGGCACTTCCCCACAGAAAGGGTTATTAAACACTGGAATGGGCTGCCCAGGGAGGTGGTGGAGTCACCGTCCCTGGGGGGGTTCAAAAAAAGACTGGATGCCACACTTAGTGGCAGGGTTTAGCTGAGTGGTGGGGGTAGGTCATAGGCTGGACTCGATGATCCAAGAGGTCTTCTCCAGCCTTAATTATTCTATGATTCTATGAAATAACTGTCAAGTTGCATTTGACCTCCTCTTCCTTTCATCAGATACAAGGAACACAGGTCCAAAATGTGCAGTGGTCCTGCTCCCTCCATAAAGATGAATGCTGGAGCTCCGGGAATTAATAACCTGCTGCACCTCTTGAGATGCCACACAGCTTTAAATCCCTTAATATAGTTCTGGTAAGTTTAAAATGTTCTGGGGAGTTCAGGTTTCAATAGGTCTAGCCACCTCGTTTCATGTATTTGGCAACTGAGACTTAAAACTAAGCTTGAAAAAAGAGGAGGAGGAGGAGGAAAGGCTAAAAACGGAGGGGTAGCAGTCGAGCCTCAGCCCCCTGAGAGCGACTTTCCTCGCTTCCCTACAGCCAGTGCAAGGTGGTCAGAAAAATAGCCAATAAAATGAGAAGCCAGCTGAGAGGATTTGTAACGTGAACCCGCCAGGCACAACACTGAAAATGTTCCTGTCTGCTGAGAGGGGGGAAAGAAAGAAAGAAAAAAAATATCCTGGCCCTGCTGGAGAGGTCATTAAAGACAGATGGCTCATGTGGAGGGCTGGTAGGAGCGTGCTCCTCTGAAACCCAGGCACCAGCATCAATCACCAGGTGTCTGCTGGCAGAGGTAGGTCCCCATCAGCAGAAAATGGGGCTCTGACCAGGAGCAGCTGGATAGAAAACCCAGCTCCCACCAACCTCTGCTGACAGTCCACCCATGGCTGCTGCCCCAGCGGGCACGGCTGGACCTGCGGAGACAGAGGAGGAGGACAACAGCATGGCTACAAACTATTTCTGCATTTATGGGATGGGATTTCTGCCTTCTGGATGGGATCACCAATATGTCAAAAAGGAAAGACAGCCCTAACGAAACCATCAGCTATGCTCATTAAAATCCTAAAGACGGCTGGAGAACTGCCCTTTCTGCAGCATTAAGTCATTGGCAACTTCATCTGAACTCGGATGGAGATTTCCCCCTCCTCCTCCTCCTCCTCCTTCTCCTTCCCCATGCCAAATTTTACTGCAGAGAAGAGAAATGGATGGTGCTGAACAACAACAACAAAAAAAATGAGCCAAGGGCCCATGGTGGGGTGAGGGTCAAGGGACTGTAAAGATAAGTCCATCCTTTGCTGCGCACATGTCCTGGTGTTATTTATCCCGTCGCTGCCATCACGTGAGCAGAGCCGGAGCGCACACGCTGAACAAAGAGCCTTTGCTGGGCCAGCCACAAGGAGCCCTTTAAGCATTTTTGCACAGCCTGCAAGTATCTTTCCAATTAGCCTTTAAACTGTGACACTAAAAATAACAACTGTCTTTCATGCAACAACGCTCCCCCTTCACCGTGCCACAACAAGTGCCACGGCTGGGGCACACGCACCCCCCACCTGCCAGGAGAGAAAATTCCTCAAATTACGGGTGTTGTCTGTCCCCCTGGGTCAATCGACAGAGCAAGTTCTTCATTCATGGTGTTCCACTAACTTAACAGATGGAGTATCTCCCGCATGGTACCTTGAAGAGCACAGTTAAGTTATTTTAGATCCCCATTTCAGAGCAAACAGTAAAAACCAACTTAGCCTCCCGAGCGCGATGCTCAACAGAAGCGACGCTTTCAGAAGCAAACACAGCTCCAGCCCAGAGTTCAGAGCTAAAGGTGCACAGAGGGTTTTTGTGCACGCATCAATACAAGGGTACGCGCCCGTCTGTCCCCGTGTCCGTAGGTCCGTAACCCTGCAGCACAACAGGAGGGTCTGCAGAGGAGCAGAGGCAATCCTGAGGAGCTCGATCCTGCAAGATGCTCGAGCAACCCCTGCCTCGTTTGAGCCGAGTCACCTGATTCCAGAACTAGAGAGATGAGTCAAAATGTGCAGAATCAGGCTCCGAGGTAGAAAAAGCAGCTCCCTTGCTTTAACCGCAGCAATCCTCGCCTGCCAGTTCTTTTTAATCGCTAGACTGACAGCCATGTGGTGAAGTCGCCATCGCCAAGTACTTGTCATTTCATCGGCGCTGCCAATTCCCATCTTGCTGAGACAATGACACATCAGAAATAGCTTTCATCTGTTTATATACTGCGTGCTCGGCAAACTATGTCACCAACTGCTGGTGTGGAAAAAAAAAAAAGCCTTTTTTTATTAATCTCCATCCTGGAAAAAAAAAATATAAAATAAGATGACGTACTCTTTGAAAAATATGAAAAACGTGTTCCGTATTTTGGGAAACCTTCAATGCATCCCATATTTCAGATTCTGAAAATATTTATTACGGTAAATCATAACAATTCTCCGCCTTTACTAACAAAGAGCCAAGAAGTCATGATCCAAACCTTTTTTTATTTTTCAGGGAAATGCTGGTTTCTGAAGCTGATGAAAATCATTCGAAGACAGAAGCAGATATCTGAAAGCATTTTTCCTTATGAAAATGAGGGGGTTTTGCGGGTCCGAACAGATGCCAAAACCAACATATACAAAATTTCACAGTCTTTCTTCACGTTTTCATTGGTTTCCCTGGAAGACATGCACCGCATGAGTCACATCCTTTTGTTCCTGTCTTCCTGGGCTATTCAAAGCTGCTGAGCTGTTCCTTGGTGGACACCTTTAATTAGAAGAAGTCCTGCTCCCTACTGATCTGATGAACATCTGAGTTTGCATACACGAGAATGTACCATGAAATGTTTATTTGTGCAAGTTTCGCTGCGCTCCTCCCTCTTTCTATATATAGCACGAAGGGTAAGAAGGGTTTAAAAGCACCAAGCTCCACACAGAAAAAATCTGAAAGGAGATCCACAAGCAAATCCATAAAACTTACAATAAAGGCTGGAGAGCCAACTAGGAACTTACTGCGGATAAACCCTACAACTGAGAAATTATACCCAACAAACACAACGTGGCAAGCAATGCCTATAACTTGCTTTGATTCTTCATCAAATTTATCTTATATACTCAACAAACACGACATGGCAAGTAACGCCTATAACTTGCTTTGATTCTTCATCAAATTTATCTTATATACTCAACAAACACGACATGGCAAGTAACGCCTATAACTTGCTTTGATTCTTCATCAAATTCATCCTATATACCCAACAAACACGACGTGGCAAGCAACGCCTATAACTCGCTTTGATTCTTCATCAAATTCATCCTCTACTTTGTTGGGAAGTGTGAAAGGAACGGCGGAAATTCAAGAAGAAGATCTTTCTCCGCTAAAATGAATATTTTTAATGCTGAAATAATGTATTTACTCAAGCCCTGAATTCGCTGTTAGCAGAGCAATTCTCACACGAAGGACTCTTCGTCTTAACTGCAGAACGCATAGAAATGTCGCAGGGAAAAAAAGGGATTCGTAACAGTCTTGGAAGGGAGTCCCAGCTGAGATTGCTGGAGGTGGGGCAAGCTTCGAGCCTGACTTNCTCCGGGGAGACCTTATAGTGGCCTTTCAGTACCTGAAGAGGACCTACGAAAAAGCTGGGGAAGGGCTTTTTACAAGAGCTTGCAGTGATAGGATGAGGGGAAATGGTTTTAAGCTGGAAGAGGGTAGATTTAGATTAGATATTAGGAAGAAAACTTTTACAGTCAGGGTGGTAAAACTCTGGCACACCTCACCCAGGGAAGCTGTGGATGCCCCATCCCTGGAAGTGTTCAAGCCCAGGCTGGATGGGGCTCTGAGCAACCTGCTCTAGTGGGAGGTGTCCCTGCCCATAGCAGGGGAGTTGGAACTAGATGATCCTTAAGGTCCCTTCCAACCCAAACCATTCTATGATTTGATGATGATGATGATTATACCACAAGGGCTATTAAACAGAGATGAACTGGGTGCAACCTTGGTCAGAAAAAAAGAAAGCATCCATCCCACCCCTCCAGTATCAGCTGCCAGAGGTTGGTATATCCTACGGGAGGCCTCTCTCTTTCTCTGTGTATATACTTTTAATCCTTTTCTCCATCACTGCCAAGTATTAAGAGACAGCTGCCTAGGCACTACAGACCTGTAGTCTGATCCCACATGGAAGCTCTTAGGCTAGTCCAAATATACTTAGATATTTGTGTAGAAAAAGCTTAAGCTCTTGGAAACAGGCTCTTACATCAAGAGTGGCAGCTCGCTGGCATCTTAAAAAGCAGGAGCCAGCACTAAGTGCAGCTGGGAGGATGCAATGCTGACATAAAGCAACCAAGAGAAGGAGAAACCTCCTGTTTTCTCGTTATCGGGATTTAATATCAAGTTGGCTAAGTGGAGCTGTACAGCTCTACGGAAAAAGCAGATTTTTTTAATTTTGCTTCCTTACTCTTCTCCTCTTTTCAGATGTCTTCCTTATGGGAGAAAGCAGCAAGTAAATTAAAATGGTTTGTCATCCCCCGCAGGACCAGCCAAGCCTGGCAGCTTCTGGGAGCAGAGCTCGGCTCTGAATTCAGTTCTAAGTTCTTTTAGAAACGCTGCTCTGCAAGGAGGAGCTGTCACCAGAGGAGGTGGCGATGTGGAAGCCGGTATTGATAAACACAGACATTAGCTGCTGGTCTATTCTGGCAGTCCAAATCAAACAAGTGGAAATAGGAGAGAATTATGTACGCATTCAGATTAAATTCATATTTTAAAATACTACTAGCGAAAGATTGGTAAGAGATCAAATGCAACACGCTCCATGTAATTGCTGGATTCCTCTGGGTTTTGTTTTCTTTCTTCTTCTTCTTCTTTTTTTTTTTTTTTTAAGTAAACGTATTCCGTAAGAGGAAAGATATTCACATATGGTTAAATTTTAATTCGGTTAGTTACATAAACTACATGCCACTATAAAAATTCTCACCAGTAGTTTCAGTTCCATAATCGCAAGCTGTTATTCACTTGCCATGATTACACGTTCTCCAAAGTTTCTCCTTCCACTTCAAACACGGGTTAAGCAACTAACAGATGCATTTAAATCAGACTGTAAAAGAACTTAGTGAACCTTCTCAATATAAAATACACTAAAATTAAGCCTGACTTTGCCGTCATATTTCATCAACCTGTCATCGACTTCCATCGTGCACCCAAAGGTAACATTGTTCAAAACTGAGATAGGGTATAAGAACACCACACAAAAACAGACAAGGTAAACTACCTCTGTTTAATATTTCTTATGCTAGCCTACAAGTAAAAGACACTTTTTTAATATAAAAATATAAAGCAAAGCTTCTATACAAAAAAATCCTCATTGAAAACCATCTTAAAATGCCACGCAGCCATCACCCAAAATGCAGCCTTACTATAAAAACACAAACCCATGCTCTTAGCATAAAAATAAAGATCTTCACGAGATGGGCTTTTATTCTGAATTTCCAAGTAGTTAAAATGCATTACATGCAAGTGCTGGATGGGGCTGTGAATATGACTCAGTTCTCGTGCCACCTTCAATCACGGTGACGATTCTGCTCTTCAAGACGAAGTCTGAGAGCTACGGGTAAAACAATTTATTACTGCTCGTTCTAATCAATCCAAACCCAGCTGCTCCTAGTTCTTCGGTACGTAATATAGACTAGATGCAAGTTTCTCCCGATTTGCAATGCACCTCATTCAAAGAGGAAGCTCTTCAAATCTACTATTACGAAAACATAATGAATAAACTGGAACAATTTGTCCCTTTAGGCCCTTAGTCAATGAAATGATTTGTGAATGTAAACTTGAGAGCGCGCTTGTATTTTCCTCAGTATCAATGCCCTAGCACGTCCACCCAAAGCTAAAGATAACTCTTCATCCAGCAGCCTTCTACACACACCAGCCTCAAGGCACGCTCCCGAGCAATCAAGCTGAACAAACATCAGGAGAAATATAAGGGAGAAGGAATAAGAGACTAAAATTGCCACTTTTTAACAGAGATTATAGTATTTACTCAGTAGCGCCTGCCACAAGAAGGTGTTTCCAGGGACTGGTTAATGTGTGCATGCAGTTCCTGAGAACACGGGCTAGGATAAATATATTTATTTTTATTTCTTTTTAACCTGCAAAGGCACTGCAAATAATACACTTTCCTGACAGCCCCAACTTGTGGCAATCAGCGTAGCTCAAACCACGGCGAGTAATCTCCGAGGAGAGCGATAATGTACAGGCATCCCTGAAACAGCAAACAGAGGTCGGGGGGTAAAGAGGTTACTAATATTAAGCACGAGCATCTCCAAAAAGAGCAGCTTCCAGCTCCATCCAGTATATGCCACGTAAACACATGACCCGTAACCCACGGCTGAAACCCAGCGCTGGGATCTTGATCTCACTAAATCTGGGAATTATTCGGGATTTGGCCAGTACGGTCCAGAGCAGAGCTGGATAGTAACTGCATAGCTACCCTTCAGAGCGAGATTAGCTGAAAGAATTATTATTTCTAAAAGACCAGGAGAAAACAGAAGTGTATGACAGATATGCTGTGAAAAAACAGTGTTTTCCAAGCAGCGCCAAAGCCAGACAGATTTACAGTCACTGACAAATGAAAACCCCTCACCTACCCCAAACATACAGCAGAAATCTTTTTTGTGTGTGTGCTGGAGCTATCCAATACTTGGACCCAAACTTTGGCCCTGCTGAAACTATTCTTTAAAGCACGCGAGCCTACCTTCAATCTTCCTGAACTGAAAAGGGAGCTTATTAATGTTTACAAATATTTAAAGGGTGGGTGTCAAGCAGAAGGGGCCAGTCTCTTGTCAGTGGTGCCCTGAGATAGGACGAGGGGCAACGGACACAAACTGGAACCCAGGAAGTTCCCCCTCAATATAAGGAAAAGCTTCTTTACTGTGAGGGTGACAGAGCCTGGAACAGGCTGCCCAGAGAGGTGGTGGAGTCTCCTTCTCTGGAGACTTTCAAAACCCCCCTGGACACGTTCCTGTGTGGCCTGCCCTGGGTGACCTTTATATTTGGCAGAGGGGTTGGACTTGATGATCACCAGAGGTCCCTTCCAACCCCTGCAGTTCTGTGATTCCCACAAATTGGCGTTATGATTAAGTAACATCAGACTCCACTCGCCCATGTTTTAGGCTACACAAAGGGAGGATGTAAAAAAGGAGATGGTGCAAGAACAATTGTGCATCCACCAATTCATCACTTCTGAGCAAAGAAACCAAACACGCCAACTTGGGGGTTCTGTATTTCTGTGGGCTGGAGGATAACTTCTCATTTCCACCCACATTAGCCAAACAGGCTTATTAATGGAGTCAAGACTGACGAGCTCTAGCTGGTCATGCTGTGGTTGCTGAAGGTCTCCTTTCTTGCAGGTGTCTGTCATCCATCCCTGCCTCTGCAGGAAATTCACCCACTGAAACCTCCTGACACGTACGCTCTGCCTGCTCTGCGTCTAAGCGGCGTCTGAGCTCCGGTTGTCTCCGTCCACAGCTGTGTGATGATAAAACTGGAGCAATGTGAGTCAGGTGTTCCTTCCCCTCTTTCCAGCCGCCACCAAGAAAATGCTTCCAGCCATCATCCCTCACAGCTCATCTGCAAGCACTCGTGGAGTTGCCTGGCTGTCCTTTCGTATTTCAGTTTGCTTGTGCACGGTAAGTGAATTAAAAAGGCAACCACAAATGCTAGCTGGGTTAGTTGTTTCGCCAACAAGTTGAGCGCAGGAATTTAGTCAGAAGTCCAGAGGTCTTTATCCTGCAACCCTGAACCATCATCCATCACCCCTGACGACCGACAGCTCAGCAATTGCTCCTTGCAAGTACAATATGGGAAGAACATTAATTTTCCTACCAAAACAGGTGACAGTGGCCACGTCATCCCTCTTCAGGCAATTAATCAGGAGGTGTTTTGAATCCAACTAAAACTATGGCAGAAATCCGCCCGTATCACTCAAATCTCATCAGAAAAGCAAATTCAGGTGTGCTGTAGGCAAATATCCCTGCGGAACCGTAACAAGCAAGCAAAGAAAAAGTTGGTTGAAAAGGCCAATGTCATCTGCACTCCTTTACACACTTGGACGAGACTAAAAGAACTGGAGGGTCATGATACCTCACGATAGCAGGTTTGGGGTTGTTTTTTTTCAACCTGTAATACAGCTCTGGCAGTTATTTATCTACGAGACATCTAATCATTTGTTCCCTTTCTGAATCCTGTGAGCAAGCAGACCTTGACAGAGATCTATTAACACCCACATGACTCATGGCACCAGTCAGAAAACAGAGGGAAACCGTCATTAAAAAGATAAAGGAGAGAAGGTGAGGGGACAGGTCCTCTAAATAAAGAGCTTTATCTAGGAGGTGCTTTATTAATATACTGTACTGGAAAACTATGTGCATGGTGGACAGTCCCCCAGTAGTGAACAAAAAAGGCAAAAAAGAAAAGCAAACTGCATAACTTGGGGGGAAATCAATTTTTAAGGCTCAGTGCCGGCCAGTATAAATGATGCCGCTCCACAGCCGTTGCTTTACCATTGATTTTTGTTTGTAACGAGTGTTAGGCATTTCTTTTTTCAGAGGAACCCATGAAGCATCCAGTAGAACCCAGATAAGTTCTTCCACGCACGGGGATGTCTGGTGCTTTGAAACAGGGCTTTGCCTGCTGCCCTCCTCAGCTCAGCTTCCAACAGCAAAGCCCAACAGCACTGAGAGCAGCACGCCACTATTTTTAATTACGTGGCTGGGATCATCTATTCCCTGAAGAACTCTTTAATTGCTCTTTGCTTGACAACCCCATCTCTCTCTCCCAGCAACCAGGTCTCGAGCATCTCACCACACCAGCCCTTGAGGTCCCTGAAACACGAGCACATCACTTCTGGACTCTTTGATTCTGGTTTGCTTCCCAGCATGAAGAAAAGTCTAGACATGTAAGTAGCAAACAAGCCATCAGGAGACACCCAAAAAACCCCTCAGAACATGGAACATAAATACCTTCCAACCAAAAATCTGTGTTTCTTAAATACTAATCCACATTAGTACGGCGAGGAGAGGGGCAGGGAAGCCGTGAGAGCACCAGCACCCTGTGCTTCAGTCGCAGAGCACCCAGCTCTGCCAGAGCCCCGTGTTCCCTTATCACCTCACGCCTCGTGGTTTGCTGAATAAGGGACCTCTGACACCTGCAGAACAGGGGTTGCAACTGCCAAGCTAATCCTCCATGAGACGTAGCCTTGGTAAAGCACTTAAAGGAAAATGAAGTGTTGACGAGGAAGAAAATCAATATTTGGAAAAGCACCACTTTGGTTTACAGCAGAGTAGGTTTATTAACCCTGTGAAGTTAACTTTTCTGGTGTTTTCTTTTGTTGTTTGGTTGCTTTTTTCCATTAAAACACACTCAGGGAACAATTCCTGAGTATCATTCTTCCCTTTCCCTCTGCCCCCAGCTCTTTTCCACTAGCTCTGGAGGCAGTAAATTAAATGTATGAAGAAAGTTTCCACTGCAAGTTTCAGTTTCTGATTTCATTTAAAATTTCATCACGCTCCAGCTATTTCAAACATCCCCAGCCAGTCCGGCGTTGCAAATGACACCCATCCATAATGGGAAAATTAAGTGCTTGAAATTAAGTACCTCTTGCTTAGGTCAACAAAAACAAAAAGTCCAAACACAACACGTTTGACATGTCCTTTCTCAACCTGTGTTTCTATAGCTTCTTCCTTTCTGCGAACTTTAGGGAGAGATGATGTTTTTCAGTGTCCTCTGTCCTAACATTAATTATTCTTCAATCATGCCTTATCACGAACCCACCCCAGTTCAAGTGCTTTCTTCTGTTATTTTAAGACTGTGAAGCTGTTCAGCTGTCCACCCTGCTGTCCACTATGTTATTTAGGACACGAGGACAATCTGACGAGGACAACTTTGACCTCCCTCTCACCATCTAGAAGGGCTGCCAAGTCTTCTTCATAAACGTGGCTGCAGACACGCAGTGGGAAGAATATTCCTGCTTGGAAAAATCACTTACCATTTTCAAGGGACACAGGGTTTCAAAATAGAAGTTTGCACCTCAGTCATGTAAGGAATATATAGAGTCTATATAGACAAGCACACGTGTTCACCACGTACTGGGTGGGAAGGGAAGCATAAAGGCATCTTGTACCACTGCTGCAAGCAGAAAGCAGAGCAGGTTGACACAACCCTATTTTCACCACCCTACCGCAAGAATATTAATGCCCAAATACCAAGACCAAAAATACTAATGAGTACAAAAGCCGTGTAATCATTTTCCCCAGATTAAATCCATCTGTCCAACAGAATCCATCTGCCCAAGGAGCTTATTAAGGCTGGAATAAGTCTTTTATTAGTCGGGTTACTAGGTTCCAAGCCTTATCTCTGTCACCTTCGAGTCCTCCCAGTCGCACCAGCCGGCTGGCGGGCAGAGCTGGCTGCCCCCCAACACGGTGAGGCATTGCTGTGGCTCCTGCTACACCGTGTCCCCTGCACCTCCCAGCTCCATCAAGCAAA
>WEIS01087798.1:0-24753 GCA_013389965.1 Todus mexicanus | reverse complement strand
AAATATATATACATATATATTTTATAATAGCGACTGCAACAAGGCTTGGTTTTTCCTTGTTGTGAAACTGACATCTCTGAAGACAACTTATTTTATAAAAGATCGACTATCCTGTTAAGAGCGTGTACAGTTTTTATGCTGTTTTATTTGACTTAAAGGCTGGAAGACAGAAACAAAGTGAGTTCAGGCAAATTCACTGTAGTGTAATTTATTTATAGTGCCTTTTTTCCTTGAAGGAAAATACCTACTTTAAGATGTATTTTAAGACTGAAATTTTGTTCTTCAGTATTTGTCATACAGTAGAATGGAACCATTGAGCTGGTTTTGTTTCTGATACCTGAAATGAAAATACTATGTTCTAAAATTGTCACTTTTTTCAGCTTTATTATCTGTAGCTTATTATGTACATTGTATCCTTTAGCACTGTCTGTGTTATAGCAAAATATTACCACCTGCAATGTGTCTAACACTAATGAGAAGTGATGTTAAACATTGCGGAATTCATTTGCATGTTCTTACTGTGCACTAATAGATTGTTTTCATTTCAGTTTTGTCTAAAGTATCTTTATATGCTTAACTAGTTTCTCAGTTTAAACGGAGGAAGGAAAAGGGTGACAGGTCTTTGGTTTGCTGTTTAATTAAAAGGGAGTTAAAAGAGAAATGTGAGCTAACTGTGTGGATAGACCGCTAAAGGAATATTATAATAATTCCTACAGTTTTAAAGATTCTGCTCTGATTCAGGAAAATAGCTATGTGCCAATTTCAGAAAGCAGCTGCGCTAAGTCAGGGTGCTTAAACACAAGTTCATCGTAAAGGATGTGCTTTGTGGTTACTGCATGCAAGTTCTGTTGAACAGTGACACTTTTCAGGAGGAAGGTGTGTAATTCTGGAAGGTGCAGCTCACTTGATTGCTAGTTGGACCAGCTAAGATCCAGTAAGAAATAATCTTACTTGTGACTGTTCGTTTTAATGAAAGACTGTCACCCTGAATTCCCGAGAATGCCAGTTTTGTGTCCTTGCATCCTGCAAGTATGTAAAAGTACTTCTTTACTAAGCTACTTAATAGAGTTTCTCATATTTTTCTAATTATACATTACCAACAAAGAGAGGTGCCCAGCACAAGGCTGACTTCGCAAATTGCTGGAATCTCCTAGAAGGAAGATCATGCAGTCTTTTGATTAAAGGTCAAATTGGTTCCAGTTTTTTGTGTGTCAGGAAATGAAAACAACAAGAGCCAAAACATAAATGGACTTACCAGAACCAGTCAGAATATTTTAAAATATTTTCTAAGTAAGTGGTTTTTGTGAGCTTCAAGAGCTTACACTCTATGTTACCTTGTCAAAGATCAGGAAAACCTGAAACTGACTTGCTTTTACTTGCCCAAGGGAAAAAAAGATTGTAAACCTAGACCATTAATCAGTGAAGATGATTAATGCAGGCATTTAAGGCAGTATTCCTTGTTTCCTAGTATGGCAATTTGACTGTGTAGCAATATATATGAAATTAAAGCATATTTAGCATTTATCATGCTAGCCACTCTGAAGTCTCTTTTTGCCAGTAAGCTTCGGTGGGTATACATCAGGTTCTTGGTTGCAACTAGGCATTTTCAGAAACCATGCAGATACAAACCAAATCACGTAAGAAATGTTTAGTGTTTGGGTAAAAGTCTAGGGACAGCAAGCTTTTCAGTGCTTCTTACTTGACAAGACCGGTTAGTCAGAATTTCACATCTCATTTTCAGTGGAGGCCCTGACATTGTGGTGTTGATTAGAAGTTAGCATGAAGTGACACCAGAAGTACTTGCTCTGTACTAGGAACAGACAACACCGTGTTCCCATGGGATGGTCAGTGGAAGACGGTCCCCAGAGAGGAGGAGCTCTCTGTCCATGGGAGGGCTGAGGACTTGACAGGACATAGACCAGAGCATCCTGGTCACATTAGGCCCACTTTGAGCTGGAGTTGGGGACCTTCCTTCCACCATAAGTTGTGCTGTGACTGCGTAACGAAGGGGCAATGTCTGGGGGTCTCTCTGTGAGGGGGTTCAGTTGGTGTTTTTAAATAGTAACTGCTGTGAGATGTCGGCGACGTGTTTTGTGGGTCCGTGATTCTGACTGCTGTAGTGAGTTCTGTCTCGATGTGGTAATGAGTTATATTCAGTATTCATCTCTCGTGTTTTTGTCACAGTTCTGTATGATTGTGTCATTTTTGTATTATTTGAAAGTATTTCTTCTACAAAATAAAATAATTTACCATAAACAAAAATAGAGTTCTGTTATGTGCTGAAGTATGAGACATTTTTTTGATGGCTTATATTTGTGACATTCATGGTGGTTTCATAAAGATATTTTGTATTTTGAATTATACTGTTGTTTAGGTTAATGTAATGAATTTTCAAATAAAAGTAAGAGAGGAAATCTGTGAAATCGGAGATCCTAGAGAGGTTACACTGAAGACCCGAAGGGGATGCAGAGTGTAAGGAATGGCAGGTATGTTCTCCGGCGTGCTTATCGCTTACAGTAAGCTGACAGCTGTATCAGAGGCTCATAATGGAATATTTCTGGAATTCTAGGGTAGCTCCACTTACAACACGTTGAACTGCCTTTTTTTCTAACAGAAGTTTGTACTTTGTAGACTTTGAAGTAGGTTGACATTATTAATTCTGTAATACCTTACTTATGACTAATTCCAAGGTGGAAGGCACTCAAAAGAACACTCGTTATATTTTTTAGGCTGAACTTCACTGCTGCTTTCACAAAGGAAAAGTTAAACCTGCATCCTTGCAGAAAGGCCATTTCTCAGTTTCTCTCTGCAACCCTAAGCTGCAGGAACACAAGCAGAATCATAGTGCTGACATATGACTCCTGTCTCTGTCCAGTATTTGCAAAGCACTAAGGGTATGACAGAGTTTAGGTTATTTTTAAACGGTCTGCTGGAAATAGTCATTTGGAATTACTGACTGTCTCTGTCTCTCTACCACCAGGATCAACAACAAAAGCTGTAATGGGTATGTTGGTATTGAGTTTTCTGTTATAAGAATGAATTCTTACATGTATTTCTTGCTGCAGTTTCTGTAAGCACTTTGCAACATTAAGTAAGGTAACCGCTGTATAAAAAGAGCAGGGTTTTTTAGGAATTAGATGAACTGTTTCATTCCCAGTGCATGTAAAACTGGAGTTTGAATTTTTAGGGAAGAGGGCACTTTACAGCTTGTTTTGACCTTAGTTTTCTTTTTAACTATAGAGTCATACATGTTTGAGAGGAGGAAAAATGTATTTACAGAGTGACTTCAGAAACTTCAGGCTAGCAAAAGCAAGAACAATCTTTTACAAAACATCACGTGAGAAGTATTCCTTTTTCCTGAGACCACACAATTGACTGAGTATAACTGGAAGAAGATAGCAAAGTTGATTTGTCTTTTAAATCTGTTAATGGCAGTTAAGTGGTTTGTTTGCACGTTCGGAAGATCTTGGTGTTCTTGAAGCTAAAGGCTTCTTAGGAGTTCTTTCTGGTGATTTTTAATAATCTCTTAAATTTGTACATGCATACCTAGGTTATCGAATTACAGTATCTATGGAGAATTAGGTATTCTGTCCCTTCGGTTTGTTTGCAGTTAGACCATCCAACTAAAACTAAAATTTCAGCAGGAGACTTGATGAGTTCAGCTGTGGTAGTAGACAAGGAAAAATTAGGAAATTTATTTAGGGAAGTCTGTCCAGGAAAAAAATGGAGGATTGAGACTCTTGCATTCATTTGGTTACTCTCTATGTAGGGCACCATGTTTGTGTTACAGCATGTGTCTCGTGACACAGAAGTTCTCAGGCATAGATATTTGTGTCTGACCAACTAAGTGCTGTTTGCTGTTTTCCCGCTCATAAACTGATTAAGGAAAACTGCAAGACATAAATGAAGTGGTCGGTGTTAGTTTAACTTCCTCCAAAGAATTCATTTGGCCTAGTAATTTTAATGGGTGCCAAGTACAGACACTGTCAGCAAGTTATGAATTCTGTCACTTTTCCACACTTCACTGACATGGTTATAATAGGTCTGTAACAGCCCCAGCCTTGTGAGTGATAGAGAACTGGGATCCGCTGTGCTGCATATGAAGACCATAATCAAATCTCTTTTCTAACAGCATGCTTTTCTCTTGAGAAAGGTGTGGGAACTTCAGGTGAAGCAAGCTAACTGTTCAAATTTCATAATAAAATCCAGTACCTGTGGCTTCTGTATGGGGAGTCTGTATCACAAATACGAATTATAAGAACTTACTTCAGCTAATTTGGAGGAGATTATGTAGCCATTCTGAGAAAAGGTTCTGTATACCCTGTATCAACTGACGTGCTTTGCTGGGCCATGACCTGCCTGCTTAGCGCATCCATGAATACGTGCTCAAACACTCTGAGACAAGAAGGTCTTCCAGAACTGCATTCCTTAGCCTTTGAAGTGAGTGGAAGTCACGCGTGCGCCTTCAGTCACCCATGGGCGTTTTCATGGGTGATTGTGCAAGGTCTCCCTCTACTACCTGTTGCATCTGCTTGGTAATACAACGCACGTCCCTGGATGCCTTTAAGGGTAAAACCAGTCTGCACGATATTCAGGTATGGGAAAATGAGCAGCAAGGTGAATGTCCTGAAATAAACCACATTGGACTCGTGCAAACGTGCACAATCTTCACGAAGACCAGATTCTGGTGGCTTATATGAAACTTCTGCAATCAGAACTTTTGAATTTATTCTGTTGTAGAACTCTAATACATTGCAGAGTATAATAAATTATTTTTAAAAACCTCCAAAACAATCCAACCCACCCCGCCCTCCCATATCCCCCAGAAATGTGTTTCTGAGATGTAATAGTTAACCAAAATATGAGTCAAGGTAATTGTTGTGGTGGTTTGTTTTTAAAACATTTTAGGATATTCTCATTTTAAAAGATTTGATGGGAAAACCGAAGCAGAAATTTTGAAAAGAAGTAGGCTGGCATCTAGGAGAGGATATTTCAAAGAGTGACAGTTGCCTTGAAGGAAAGATGGGTGGATGGGTGGATGGATTGTGGGGAGGACAATGAAGTGAAGATAGGGACAAAACGTTTGAGGTAAGCTTGCAAAGCTTGAAGATGACACAGAAGATGGCAGAAGTCAGCCTGGATAAGCATGAGATAGAGCACTGGGCGAAGGAAAAATGCAAAGGCTGGTGGAATTGTGGTTTGTCTCATTTCCAAGATGTTGGGATTACATATTTCATAAAGATGAAAGAAAATACAACACCTGGTCATTGCTGCAGAGTCGACAGGAATACTTCTTGGTGTGCAAGCAGCATACTTGCTATGCTTTTTCCTCCTGAAGAATGTGATTGCTCTTCCAAAAAATCCACGAACAAAAAATCCACAAAAATTTATTTTAAAAATATTTAGCTCAGGTTAAGGGTGAGGAAAAGCAGCACATGTTCTAATAGTGACAGGATAGGTAGGGCAGGGTAAAGAGGCTTGCAGTTTAATCCTGGGGGATTACAGCCTGGTCCGTCTCCTGTCAGATATCCTATAGATGGAGGATGCAGTCACGTGATTGTTACTGCTTCCTCCCCATGACATCACTGCTTTTGCAGCCATACCACCCAAGAAAGGATGCTATTAAAATCTTTGGGTCTGGGCTAAATGATGTTGCATTGCAGGTAAGCAACATATTCTTCGGGGGGGGGAAAAAGAAATGGATTTACCGGTTGCTCTCCTAGAGCTCCAGCTCCGTCGGGCAGAGTTTCTGCTGGAAAGCGAAGCGGCCCGTTTTCTCTGCGAGCAGAGGGTTTGCAGGTGCAGAGGCTGCCTACTGGCTCGGTGCTGTGCTGTGCTGTGCTGGTCTCCCGGCTGACAGCTCCAGTAGAAACGCTGCCAGATGGAGCTTTAAAGCTGAAGAAGGCCTTTTGTCCCTGTGTTTTGCTATGGCTCCTTCGGGTGCCTGCTGGATTCTCTATTGATGTGAGCAGCCATCGTTACCCAGCCGTGCGGAGAGCGAGCAGCAAGACTGTTTTCCTTGCATTCCCTGCTTGTTTTTTTTTTTATCCTGGGTGCCTAAAGGACGTTGTTGGACAGATAAAGGTATCTGAGTTTATAGAGGAATGAGGATTAACTTGCCTAAGGGGTTAGTAGATGTATTTGGGGAAAGAAGCTTTTCCCTTATTGTTAATTTTTGCTGACGTGCATTGAAAATACCTAGCCGAGCCGGTTTCCTACATAATTTGCTGTAGTGTAAGGTAGGTTTTACTTGTTGTCCACTATAAGCATAAAAAATTCTTTTCCAGAGGGAGCGTATGAGATGACAAGCAGATTTTTACTTTTTACACAAAATGCCAATCACTGAAAGGCTGAAAAATCCATGCTAAACTGCTTTTTTGGACTGTTAGTATTTATATAAGCAAAGTCCAGAGTCTGTTTTCCTTTCCTGGTGTGGGTGTTTGTTTATGCACTTTATACAAATATGTGAAGACATATATTTGTGCAGAAAAAATGGTGACTCTTCTGTGGTGTGGGGTTTTTTTTCTGTATTGCTTTTAAAATATATTTTAGACTTCTAAAAATGCTACTTTTAAAAATTATTCTAATACAAATGTTAGAATGCAAGAAGCTAAATTAATTTTTTGAGCTTACACTAGAAAGAAAAATAAAATGACACCTTTTATTTCTTTAAGAATTCTGATAAATAATTCTGTGCTTTTGCCAGAGAATGGAGGATGACTCAGCCGCAGCTTCATCAGGCAGTGAGTCAGGTGACTTTTCACTCCTAGTCTGCAGGAAGTTTTCTTATTCTTGAAAATCCCATTCTTTGTTCAAATAATTTTTTCCCACTATTGGAAAAACATCTGAAAAATTAACAGGCCTGCCTGAGCTCTCTGTGTGCTCACCTATACACCTGTGGGAGAGATTTTGCATTTCTGTGCTGAAAGAGGAATTCCTGATTTCCAGTGATTGGATGTGCAGTAATGCCAGGATCAGAAAATAAAGGGAGGATGGAGAGAGAGTTTATAAGGAGTTATTAAGTAAGAAAGGACAATGGTTTTTCAAAATTGAAAGGAGAAATACATTTCAATTTTATTTTTCTCCCACGTATCATCTGGGGTTTTTTCCAAGACTGAGCCTCAAAATCAATAGAAATACAAACGTGTCTCTGTGTGAGGTCGTAGGGGGGTTGCATCTTGACAGCGCTCGTGCTGGGTTTGTTCTCCTGGCTCCTCCTGAACTCAAGGCTGGGTCAATTCTCTCCAGTGCTGGGTGTGAGTCGAGCCATGCTCTTGCTCCCCAGGCACACTGAGGCTTGGCTCTTTGCCCACAAGAAGTGCACAGCAGGGCTGCCACATGTGGGTTTTACAAGCGCAATGGATTTTCCCCTGAACTCGGATCGTATTTGAATGCCCTACGGAAATATGCGCAGGAAGGTGGTTCTTCTGATCTCCCAGTTTGACTCAGGAGTCTTTAGTGCAACAAAAGACAAGATGTCAGCTTTAAATGTATGCTGGGGCAACCCAGAAATTATGGATTTAATTCTTTATCAGTTATTTAGTGTAAAAGGGTGACCCTGGAAACTTCCCAAGCTGGAGGCCTCTCTGCCTGGCAGCACCAGGTTGCCATGCCCTGGCTCTAACACACGGCTTCATACGTGCATTTTGGGGTCTGTCTTGTAAGGGTTTCAAAGGTAGTGGCTGGTGGCTTTTGAACAAGGACTGGAGGAAAAGAAGGGGATGGTGTTGGAGGGGAGCATTTGCCCTGGGATTGGGTCCTTGCCATCTGCCCAGAGCAAATGGCCTCTCTGGAATGTTGTAACCTTCCTGATCTGGGAGCCGCTTCATCATGAAGCTGTTATTTGTTGGGCTGGAGGGGAAAGTAAGCAGGATCATGACTGTAGCCCAGTGCTTGTGCAGAAGGAAGGGGGAGGCTCCCCTCCTCGCTTCACCCACAGTTCAGGGCCATCTCACCGGTGGTGGTGGTCAGCATCGTGTCACATGAGCTTCTCTCAGGTCTGACCTGCTCTTAGGTCGATATGGTGCACAACCCTCAGAGAGCAGTATAATGCCTGTAGGTACCAGTCCTTTTCCAGCTTGCTTTTGCCATCAGGCTGCAGCTTGCAGGGTGCTCAAGGGGAGCATGTGTCTGTTGATGTTTCCATTTAGTGAAATGAGATCAGATTGTAGAGTAGGAGTCTAACTTGTTTGCGTGTGTGCACACATGCACACCAGGTATTGGGTTTGCTCAGATTTCTTCCTGCCCAGCAGAACCAAAATATCACACATGATCATTATGTCAAAAGAGAAACTCTGGCAGGGCTGCTATTCCTAAATGGCTTTTAACACATTGCTCTCAAACATCACCCTAAGGAAAAGGTTTCTCCATCTTGCAGCTGGGGGAACTTCCTCT
This sequence comes from Todus mexicanus, assembly GCA_013389965.1. NCBI lineage: Eukaryota > Metazoa > Chordata > Aves > Coraciiformes > Todidae > Todus > Todus mexicanus. The sequence continues at coordinate 16,359 of WEIS01087798.1, read as the reverse complement.
CAGCGGTATGAAATAACTCTTCCGCAACTGCGCAGCCCATCAGCATCAGACACAGCAATAAAAACCAGCACCCTGCAAACAGTAAAATATCACTCTCCATCTGTGTGAAAATGACTCACTATCCCCACTCAAATCATGAGAAGAGACATGGTAGAACAGATTAATGGCTTTTCTACTGTAGATTTATCAGCTTTATTTCAAGCTGAAAGCTTAAAAAGGTTTTCAGTGAGAAGTGAGTTTAATGCCATTGAACAGTTCCCCCATTTAAGGGGAGAGCTTTTTAGGAGTAACTATATACCAGGGCATTTCTCGTCTCACAGAGCAACTCTGTGCTCTCTGAATGTATCTGCCTTCTCGCAGTCTGAGGAAATGTTGTTCCTCTCCCCCCCCACCTTAATCCTATCGTTTTCTGAGTGAGGAAAGAGATGGGAGACCCAAACCTGGTGTTGCAAATCTTGGCCTTGTGTGGCTTGAGGAGGAAAATGGCATCCCCAACCCTTCAGCCCTGACTTGGAGCTCTGTGGCATTACAAACAGCTGCCCCAGGAGGGAAATCCCTCCTCTTTTTTTGTGAGGAAGTGAACAAGAATAGCTGCTATGCTACATGGGTAGCCTGATTTCCAGTCTGTCCTATCTTCCCAAGCCTAGTTTCTTACTGCAGATGCCGAGGGCTTTCTGAATCTAGTCAAATCTCGTTTCCTTCAAAAGGCAAGGGTGTGTGGGATTGATGTAGACCCATGGGGCTCATCAGCCCAAGCCGATGGGCTGTTGGTAGCGGGGCATCCTTTAATAGAGATGTTTCAGTTCAGTTCGAAAAATGCAGATAGATGTTCCAGAGCCAGCAATGCTTCCCTCCTGTGTTTTCCACAGCCCTGACAGCTCTGCTAACAAATAACTTTATTGGAAGGACCTTTAAGACTCTCTGAAAACAGAGATGCGAGTGTAGCTTTTTTTTTTCTTTTTCCTTTTCCTTTTTTTTTTATATATGAAACTGATTTTGAGTTCTGTGCGTGTAACAGTTCCACTTGGAGCTTGCGGGGAAAGAGCTGGGATTTTTTTTCCCCTTCCCTTTCTGACATAACTCAGCAGCTGAACTGATTTTGCTCAGACTTTCCAAGAAAACTTGATCAGAGACCAAACCCATTATATTTTATACTGAAATGAGTCATCCCAGGAGGGAGTTGAAAGCAGGACTCTGAGGTGAGGTTCACTTCTCAGAGGAGGAGAAACCTGGTGACCCAGGGGCCTCCCAGGAGCAGAAAAGGAGAAGAGGGAGTCAGGCTGTTGCTGAAGAGCTGGAAAGCCCTGAGGGTTTGTTATCAGCTCCTGGGGTGTGCTGTTGTGCCCCATGTACCCCTGTACCTCCCTTTGCCTGGACTCCCAGCCAGCCCTGCTATCTACTCTGCACTCACCCTAGGAGCACATGCAGTGGTGAAGGGGAAGTCAGAAGCTGTGGTTTGGTCTGGAGGAGCCTTTTGTGCCTCAATTTTCCACCATTTATCCCAAACATTCCCTCCTGCCCTCCCCTTCTCTCCCAGGCCCTCTCCCCTGTGATCTGGTGCCCTGTGTGTTTTTTGAGCTCTGCTGTGGCTTCATAATTTTTTCCATAGAGGTTACGCAGGGTAAAGCTGCACATTACAGCTGTGGCTGTATTTAGCTTGCCCACACTATTGTAGCTGGAAACTCCTTAATATGCAGTGGTGGGGGGGGGGGGCATAGAGTAAAATGCTGCAATATTTTACAGTAATGTTTCTGATACTGCAGCCTCCCTGCACTCGTGTGACGGGAGCCTGAGGGTTTGCAGGGCTGGCTGCTTGGATACAGAGTCCTTGAATGGTAGGAAAGGCATCTGCCGATTTTAATCTCCTGTCTTCTCTCTGTATTTTCTCAATTTTTTTCTCGGCTTTACATGTGCCGTATTATCTTTCAAAAAAAGTCCTGCAATTGTGTTCAGCATTTTCTTATTTTTTGCAGGAGTTTGAGCCTTGCTCTCATCCAAGGCCATTAAAACTTTTTTTTTTTAGACGCTATTGTTAAGACAGAAGGTCAATAAATCAGTCATCTTGTTCAGTCTGAGTCTTCTAAGGTGAATAGTCTTAAATTGCCCATGGGAATTTTTCAACCTGCAGAAGCCCACCCATTTAACTCAGCAGTGATTCAGCCTACTTGCTTTCGTTGAAGACATCTTCCTTGCAAAATCACCAACCAACAGCATCTTGCTTCTTGTTTAGAAGAATCATAACTGCTTACCTGCCTCCAGTGTTCTGTAAGGTGCCATGTCATATTGGCATTCCTAGATCACCTTCTCCTACAAAACGGGTGGAGGAAGGAGAATTACATGTACACACACACACACCTTGGCCTTCCTGACTCTGAGCTAAACACACCTGGTTCTCCAACCTCTCCCTAAAGGGCATATGTCCCTAATCATCTCTTTGTACTTTTCATTCATGTCTTTCAAGGTGACCCTGTTAATGAACTTGCATGCTGACTTCCGGAGTTATTAGGCCCATTTTCTCTGTCCAGGTGGTACTGAAGACCTGTGGTGTAACCATGCTCAGCTCTAGGAACTTTATCCCTCAGCCTTATCCTCCCATGGCTCTTGCTGAACACTGACTTCTTCAGCTCACTCTGTGGGCAGCACTGACCCCCTAATTGCCTGAATTCGAGACCTGGGTGGAGAGTGGTCTGCATATATCTCTGCGACTACATCTAAATCCCTTGGGATGCGGGTTGAATGGATGCTGGAAGAGCACCCAGCTCTCCAGACAAGATGCCTTTGCTTGACAGATCATGCTTAGCAGCTAATGGCCGTGCGGCTGGGGCACCACACTTAGCTATTTCGAGAATATGGTACTAGGAATGATCAATGCAAGTATTAAAGGCACAGAGAGTGGCAAATCATCCATCAATGTGAAGGTGTCCTTGTGATGATTGCCAGTTAGTAAACCAGTCAGATTGCGTTCTTCATGATTGGGTACTGTGCAAAATAAACTCCAGGGGTCTTCACAGCCCCCATGCTCCTTAGTTTGTGCAGTACCTGCTATCATGTCATGCTGTATGAACACACTTAATCTGACCAACCATTCAGACCAGTGGTGTGCTCATTTCTGATGGAGTCATGATTGAAATGACCATGAATCTCTTAAAAGCATTGTATCTGGAGTAGGATCCTCCTCTGTTTTATCCTTGTATGGATATTGGTATCAGAGCATAGAAAAGCCCTGAGATGCCCTGTAGGAAAGAAATGGAACAGATGTCCTGAAAAGTCACTCCAAACAAATGTGAATTGAAGAACCTTCAACCGGCCTTTAGGCTTTAGGGTTCTGCTTTCTTTCCCCAGCCTCTTGCCAGGTTCTTCCTTATGTGACAGCAGAAGTGTCACTGAAGAGAGGTACATTTTGCTGCCTGCATACTGTTATGCTTCACATAGCAACCCCCTCATTACTGTCTTCAAGGAAGACAGCATACAGATTAAAGCATGTAGGTGAATGTTCATCTGCTAGAAACATTTGAAGTGTTGAAGTAATTCAGTAACTGTGATCTGTTGAAAGTAACTCGAAACTTGCTGGAATTGCATTAGAAAACGCGCTGCCTGCCTCAGTGCAATGTGTCCAATTAAAACAGAAAACAGGATGAGAAGAACCTAGCATGGAACTAGCATGTCTGGTAGCAATAGGCCAGGGCCAAGACTTTTCCTTTGATGGCTGTTCAGCTAGTTGTTTCCCATCAGTATACTTTTCAGCTTCTTTGAACCATGGGATGTTTTGGTCTGTGCTTGCTATGTCAAATACATCTCAGATCCGATCAGTCAGTCAATATAATACCTAGAATATCAGCTCACCAACAGAGCTCTTCTAGCTGCGGCTTTTACATTTGCACATGCTGTAATAGTGCTATAAAGCTGAGAGGCTGTCGGCGTTTCCATTGTAAGTGTAATTTATTGATCTTCTATAAAACCTAGCTCCGAGCTGTAGTGCAGCTGGTCCCAATCACATGGCGAGTTTACTCACTGCAAGACCTGCAGAAAACCCCCATGACCTTAAATATGATAATACTACTACCTTTTTGTTCTTTAAAAAATAACAAAAAGAGAATCAATATAACAGAGGAGACCTGCAGTCCATGCAGTACCTGTTGTGCTTGTTGGCATGTCCCAGCCCATCAGGCAGCTCACTGTATTCACACCTGGCTTCTCTAGGTTGTTGGCACTAATTTCTTCTTTGCTTTGTTTACATAGGAGACTTCGGTGATTGCTTAAAAATCATCTGGATTCCTACAGTCATCAAGCCTCACAGGCTAACCTTTGGGACTTGCTTTTTTGACCTTTACCTCCAGCTGCTCTCATGCAGCACCTCCGACATTTGTAGGGTAATGTCTCTTTCTTTCTCGCTTCAGAATATTGTGCACCAAATACAGCTAGCTGAGTGATCAGGGACTGAACATCAGGTTGACCTGACCCAAGGTTTCTAGAAGATATTTAGGGTTATGAAGCAGCCAGGAGAGCCTCTATCAAGAGACAAAATTGCTATTCTACCACTGTGGCCACTCCTGATCAATGAATCAATCCCTGTCAGGACCTTATTCTATCTACAGAACTGCAGTAATCTGGCATGGATCTAAATCCAGGGAAATCTGCTAACCAGAACCCTCTGATTTCAGGAGATACATAGTTCAGTCAGATTTATTTGTTTTCTCACTTATTTTTTAGCAAGAACCAGAGAAAGCAGAGTGTTGACAAAAATGTTCAGGTGTAGATATAACTAAGCTAGCCAGTAAAATGAGAGCTCACTGTTAAGAGCTGAAGGTTCTCTACTGTATTGCAGGGAATAAAGTGGCAGATGTAATTCGAAGTCGATAAATGCAAAGCAATGGGTAAATGTCCCTAAGAGACCACAGAATAATGGGTTCCAAACTGGCCACTGCCTCTCATGGAGTGTAGCCTGGAGTCATAGCAGACTGCTCAGTGAAAATGTTGGATATCAGCCCTAGGAAAAGCCGGTGGAATGCCAGGAGTTATTAGGAAAAGATTAGGGAACTAACCAGGAAACATTTGCCCTTGCACACATTAAGTTGCAACGCCATCTGGAAAAGTAGTGGAAAGGACAGCAAGGACATCAAAGAACACAGAAGCACAAAATTCATATAAGAAACAGTTACTCAGCAAGATTCACCACTTTTCAGTGTATATAAGCTCTGCCAGAGCTCTGAGATCTCTCAGATGCTTGGGTGTTAGGAGTGGCTGAGTCGTGCTTGTTAGTCATTACAATGTTTCTTTTGAATTGGTTATGTTGGACTTATTTGGTCAGATGTGAATGTCTACCTCTAATATCTCTTTGGAATCAGCAAACAGAAGTTAGCACTTCTGGGAAATGATCTGTCTCATTCTAATGTAAATATATTTTAAAAAAATCAGATAAATTCCATACGAATAGAGTTTGCTTCCTTTCATCAGCTATGAAAGGAGTCTAGATTTTAGGGTACAGAGTCTAGTGCAGAGTTTTTTAATATATGAGACACCTTGCACTGTGAATTACTCATACATTTCCTATCATCAGAGTGGATTGCTATAGTACACCTGACAAGAATTTGTGTTCAGATGAGATTGATTAGTCTTTAACCTACATGTATTAAATTAAAATATCTATAACCGAGTTATTTGTGTAAAGCTCCAGTTCTGCTGGGATAGCTGGAAGCATCTCTGAGAAGGCAAATCATCTTATCCTGAAATAAACTTTGGAAAGTATTTCAAATGCAGAAGAAAGATGAGATAAATAAATGCAAAACAAAGCAAGTGATACTTACGGTCCTTAGTGCTAGGACATAAGATGGGAACTCTGTAGTACTCAGTTCAAAAGTGCTGTGGCTAGGTTTTATTTAATAAATGGGGTTTGCATAATCTGGTATCACATCTCTGGTTTCAAAAGCGTAGTATCTGAAATGAACTTTAAGGCAGATAATCCAGCAAGCTTCAATTTCCAGGTATTAGTACACTACCTAGAGTTCAAAGTTCGTTTGTTTTCTTAGTCTTCCATGGCCCTGTGGTCTCTAGCACATTTTTCTCTCCCTGGATGTGTTGTGTAGCACGTATTTTTGAGGCAGATTCAGGCTCGGCTTGTTATTATCCTACATACTTGTGGTCTGGCTCAGTATTATCCATCAAAATACTGTCATGTGTTGGGCATTGACAACATACTTAAAAAGTGATTTTTTTATGCAATGTAACTAGCTTGTTGGGTAGTTTTCCTGTAGTATTAAGCAACACTTGCCAATGCTTTCAACACAGTAGTTTGTTTATGTAGCAGAGGGGCTCCCTCGTGCAGGGAAGGAGTCTGAACCTCATGTTCTTTACAGGTCCTTCTTCACCATATGGGAAGAATAGGATGAAGTAAAATGTCTGAAAAATATCACAGCATTACAAAATGCTAACATGGTCGAATCCTTTGACCTCATTTTAGCTTCTCATCCCAGTCCTCAGTCATGCTTTACAAGACACTGAACTCCAGGTCTGCTTGCAACTTCATCTCCCTGGTGTCAGCCACAGCATCCCACCTTCACACTTTCATTTCCCTTAGCAAGTGTAGGAGCATGCTGTCATCTCTTTGGCTAAGTACTGCTATTCTCAGTTCCTACTCCTCTTAACTGCTGCTTTTTAAATTACCTCAATCCTGTGGCAGCTTGTTTGTGATGAACAGCACCCTGTGGGACACCTGCTCTGCATTTAGTTCCCTTCCCTAGGCTGCGACTCTCTTGCTTCATTCTCTTTCAGACAAACATGCCACAGTGCTTGGGGATTACTTGATTTCTGCACTTAAAAGGGCTTCTACAGCATTATAATGGTGACCTGCTGTTTGCATGTAAGATAATGCTTTTCTCAGCTGCTTGGGCTGAGCACATTGTCTATGTCATCCAAAAAAAGTCCTACCCGGTGGAGTGCAAAGAGCAGACGCTGACAAAGCTGAGTATTCACGCCTGTTACATCCCTAAAGTCTCCACTGGGGAAAAAAATTAAATGGAGAGGATTCAAGTAAAACAGTTGAAAATGGAAAGAGGGGGGGAAAAAAGGTGATGAATAAAGGAGGCTGAGCAGAGCAGCAGGGTGTACAGACAGTTGATTAAAAGCTTATCTGCCACATTTTTGCCTGTTCCAACTACGGAATTGAGAAAGTTTCCTCACAGATTCAAAGATCCAAATTCTTTACTCATGAAACCCCTGTTCACATACCTGCTGGTGGAAACTGGGTACTTGTTATTAGTACTGTGCTGGCCTCATCACTGACCTGAAAACGTTTTCTTCTGTCTGTCAAGGAGCTACAGGCTCTGCAGGGTCAGGTCTATAAAACCCCTAAAGTCTGTATCTGTCCCCAATTTTTCTTATGCATTTTCATGTGGTTTTTGTTTTTTGTTTTTTTTTTTTCCTCTCTCTCTCCCTCCCTCTCCCCCTTTTAACCCCTTGTTAGCTGGATTTTTTTAGGCTTGCCATTTCCAATTGCAAACCGTAGGTATGCTCTGGAAGACCCATTTTCCCGGTTAGGGAATGGATGGGCTTAATCACTCTTTTGAGCAATGCTTTGTTAAGTGATGCAGAAGTACACTGCTGCTTCCTCCAGCTGCCTCAGCCACCCCATCCCAGCACCCTCCTGCCTGGCTGCTGAAACTCAGCTTATGGACCTGGGGTTTCTCCCCATGCTAAGCAACATGGATGCGACTTTCCCATGTGCAGGTTCAAGCAGTAGCAAAGCTGAGCATGTATTTCAGAGTCACAGACACAATTAATAGCTCTTCAATTAGTGTGAGTGGTGAGGTTTGTTTCTTGTCATGGTCTTCGTGTTTGCTTTGTCAGGTCTGTGTCTCTGTGTACTTTGTTTCTACTTTTCCCTCTTTTTCCCATAGTTTCCCAATTGTCAAGGTTCCTGATCAGACATCCTTGCTGAAATAGGTATTCTCACACTCCCACATGCCCTCATCAGTGAGAGTGACTGAACACGTTTGGTACCCGTCACTGCCTCCCTTATCATTTGCATCAGGTTTGTGTCCCTGTGTGTTCTTGCTCAAGGCTTCCTCCTTTGCTTATTACCCCATTGCATTGAGAAACGTCCTTGAGCAGATACCTTTGAAGGATACTTGCCACACACCCTTACACATCTTTCTTTGTGCCTAGAGGGAGCCTAGGTGATTCGTACAGTCCAGACACAAAACTTCTGGATGACTGAAGTTAAACTGGATGAATCCAAGCCTGTGTGCCTAAACTACTAATTTAATAGATTCTCATGCTCCTAAAGGCTCCTCTCATTGGGAATGATGTCAGCTAGTTCTGGAGCTTGTCATATTAGTGACTACTTTGGGAGCTGATCTTTAAAGGAGATAACAGTCATTTTTGCACCTAGCCAGACATTGCTGAGCTCTTTGTAGGGAAAAGAGGTATTGTGGTTATGAGTTAACTTCCTCATAGTTTTCTTATGTGGATTGCATGAACCTGGCATAGTTTCCAGGTCTTCAGAGCAATGGGCAAGTATGTTTCTCTTCTTTAATATCTGTAGTCTGTAAACACAGACAGCACATCCCCAAAAACTTCCGGGCTGAAAATGTCCACTCAGCCTGTGCACCACACTCCAGAGTGTATATTATTTCACAACCTACTTTGAATTGATTTTTAGCTATCAAATACCTCTGGTAACTGCTTGTTACAATTTGAGGGGATAGGTATCTTTATATGTCCTCTTGTGCTCCAGCAGTACAGCAGTACATGTGGTGACTGTTTATCCCCTTTCTTTCTTAAAAGCAAATTTGAAAAGTTTGTGTGTGAGACAGAAGACGACCACTCAGGTTCTTCAAAGAATAGTTCTGCTCCTAGCCCTTGAGAAGCAAACTTGAAGAAGATACTGCATTTTCAGACCTGATGCAGAGCAGACATGCTGTGATCTCGAGCTTCACCTTCTGCGCAGTGAAAAGAAAGAGGATCAATGCAGGGAGCTTTGAGCATGCCAAACTAGACAACACTGCAGTCTTATGACTAATGGTGCCATGTAAAATGTGCAGTTCACGATGAATGATAAATTTTAGTGTAGTACGACTTGTTTTCTGAGCCAATGACATTGCCTACTTGACGATCTCCCTGCAGGCAGGGCACTTTTTCTGGCATGTCGTCAGGATGTTTCACTGCAGAAGAAGCTCAGAACCATCCTGTTTTCAGGAAAGCTGGTATTTCTGCACTTGGACACTCTGCTTTTTGTATGTGCTTTTAAGGGTTTGCTAAGCTACTGAAGTAATCTTCGGCAAAATACTTTTTCTACTGGCAATGCATAGATTTCAGTAAGTGCTCATGAATTTCTTGACATACTTGTTTCTCCACTACATACAGATCCTAATATGGTCAATGCAGGAGACATGAATGGTTCTGGCAATCTGATGGATTTTCTGGATGAGCCTTTCCCTGATGTTGGAACTTATGAAGATTTCCACACCATTGACTGGCTGCGGGAGAAATCACGTGACACTGACCGCCACAGAAAGGTAACGAGTTTTGATGTCCAACTTTGATGCATCACAGTCCCTGTCTACAGCCATCCTGGTGGTGAGAAAAATAAGCCGTTTTCCAAAGTTATTACCTCCTACTTTGTTGTATTACTTGAGGAGGACTTCTAAAACTAAGGATGCGGTATGTCTTGAGTTTGTAAATATGAAAGGGCTTTTGGCAACTTAATCAGCAGAGCATCTCTAAAAGATGTTTGGGACTGGGGGGAGTAAAGAGTAGAGAAATTGCATAGACCTTCATAAAGGTTAGATATTTTTTGTTTTAAATATTATACACTAAACCCATGCCAGCTCAAACTGGCAACATGTCTATATTCATGTTTAATTTCAGATTACAAGCAAAAGTAAGGAGTCCATATGGGAGTTCATCAAGAGTTTGCTGGATGCCTGGTCAGGATGGGTTGTAATGCTTCTCATAGGACTACTGGCAGGTACGTGTGTGTTAGCATTACAGTTATTCCCCAAACCATCTCATCCAAGTTTGCTACAGTGCCATCTGCTTCTCTTCTCACTTCATTGTCTCTCCACGGATGTTTCAAGCTAAAAACACAGCTATGCACCCATGCAGTCATAATCCTTAAAAAAAATGCCCACTTGCAAAATCTCCTGCGGAGTGCTGACCTAGAAAAAATGTTATTCACCAGTAGAGGGATTTTTTTTATTGCTTTTGGAAATGTGCATCTGAGTGCTTTACACTCAATGGGCTAGTTTGACTTTCTCAATCTTTGATTCACAAAAGTCAATTTTATTGGTAGGATTTTTTTTTCTTGTCTTCACTTTAATTCTGCAAGTAGATATTATGATGTGGGGAAAATTTTTGTTGTGGACACTCAGAGGAGAGCTTTGTAAATTGCTATATCCACTGAGTTATTTTCTTTATATATGCATGGGGAAAATACAACTTCAGACTCAGTTTCAGATCTGCTTCCAGGCCAGACAGACATTACACATTTAATGGCCTGCTCAAACTCAGATGGTAAATTCATTAATTTCCCAAATTGCTCCTCTCTTCTGCACAGTTTAGCACATCTTCCAACTTGGAAAGCTGGACTTCTCTTACCAAGTTGGAACAGCTGCCATTCTTTATGCTTTTCTAGTGATGTAAGGACACTCTTGTATCATGCTCCTTGGTAAAAGCATGATGTAAAGTTTCACAACTTCCAAATGGTGTGAATTTCCTGCTTACCAGCTGTCAGGTAAATGTGTTCATTACAGTTGTTTAGGAGCCTCAAAAGTACTTATTTTGTAGAAATATACTTGTTTCCACAAAAGCTTTGATGAGAGGGTGAGATGGGAACAGAGTCTTCTAGACTGTATGCTACCAGGACTGCCAAATCCTGCCTGGACGCCAGGCATCTGGGTTAGAGAATTCTGCTTCCAAATAAAGCTAGAGCAAGCCCTTGAGGGCTCTAGTGACCTCCCACAAGCTGGTCCTCTCACTCACAGAGAGTATGTGGCATATACTCAAATGCTCCCATTTTATTAAAAATATCCCAGAAAGTTTGTTTCAGTTCCAATGTTTAATGAAACATCATCCTGAAATCCTCAGTGTTGTTGAAAATTAGAGTTGCTGCACGCTGGTGCGTCCATCTTGGGAACAGACGTTGAGCTTATGCAACCTTCTCAAAGGCATGGCTGCAGAGCAACATGTTTTACCTCAAAAAGTCAAACCAAATTAGTTACTTTTTAAAATGGGACAAGGACTTGTGAATCAGCTAGAGAACAAAAATTACCTGCATGCTTGTGATTTGGGCTGAGCCTTTTTGTGCCGTTGAAATGACATGTGCTCTGTATCTTCAGCAGTTCTGGGACAGGGCAAAGCTGGTGAATCGTCATCTCAGCCTCAGCAAGGGGTCAACCCATCTTTGATGAGTGAGGGGGATTGGTGATGAGTGGATGAGGTTTCTTAACCAGGTTTGAGGAGGGAAGAGGTGAGGTTGGTGGTGCAGTCAAGAGGCGCTTCAAGTCATTTCCCTCTCTACTTTAAATATTGCCTGCTTAGAGAATCTGGCCTGCCATGAGGACACCAGTGTGATCACACGGTGTTGCATGGACCAGCCTGGCTCTGCTGTGTTCCCTCTTCTCCTGCTGAACAGGTAGAAGCTACAACTGCTCCGAGGGGAGCAGCCTGGCCCAGATGTACAGACACCAGGTGAACTCTTGAGCAACTTGGGCCCAGGCATTGACAGAGACAAGGAGAGGGTGTGGTGAGGAGTGGAAGAGGAAAGCCGCAGCAGAAGTATGTGGAGTGTGAGGATCTTGTGGAGCACTCTGCCCCTGCTGTCTGCTTGCTAGGAATGGAGGCCAGCAAGGTGGAACTCATGGGGAAGGGGATGGCGGAGGCCTCTGCATGTTTCCAAAGGCACTTGGACTGTTTACCCAGGGCCAGGAGTTTAAAGTGAGCTTAACTGATCTAGAAGCTTCAATCCCACCGGCTTGGTCAACTGAATCTTTCAGGTTTTGCAACACTTTGGCACTATGATGACACATGCTGATGTGGCCAAAAGGAGCAATCCTTGCCCTCCAGTGTCCCTGCCATTGGACCCTGTTGCCTTGTACATGTGCAGCTGCACAAGGCAGGTGAATCTGGGAACTGACTTGGGGGAAAAAAATGGGGGTTTTGCCAGATTAGTTGTCAGTTGCTCAGTGGGTTCAGTAGGGCTGGTCATCACAGAGCCACAAGCAACCAAAATATTGCTGATGGGAGGGAGCTGATAGAGGGAGGAAGGAGAGGACCATCCCATTTGACAGTGCGATTCATGTCATTTTTTGAGTATTATTGAACCTACATCCTCCATTAGTCCCAGAAAAGTGTAGATAGGAAAGGAATCTCTGGAGGGCATCTGCTCTGGCTTCCTCCTCATAGCAGAACCAGCTTCAGAGTTAGAGATGTATGTTTTGAGCAATACCGAACTATGTCTAGAATGTAATGGCAGCCATTTGGAATCAGACCAAGGTTTCACAAGTGAGTGTGCAGATGTAAATTAGCCTGAGTGGAGCACCTTGCTGCTACCACAATCTGACATAGCAAGCTCGTAGGTTTTTCCAGAACCATGTACCCTGAGGACCTCAAACTCTCAGGTGCTACGTGAAGGGAAAAAGATGGTGTATGGCACTGTCAAGTGGCTGGAAAGGCACTAAGGATCTTCTAGAAATGAGATCTTGGGAGCCAGAGCCTGCTCATTGCAGAAAGGGGGAAGGAGTAGTAACACCCAGTCAGTCAGAAAGTTTGCACACTTTCTGGAGAACTACAAAGCAGTGTATGGGGAAATGAGTAAAAAAAAAACATTAGGGGAGGGTGATGATTTTTAAGGCACTTGTTTTTAAGGAATTCTGAGTTTTTACGGTGCCTATCCTGCCTGCAGACCAGCGACCATTCTGCAACCTAACCATTTACTACTAGCCGACTAAAGATCAGCAAGAATGCCTGTATTTTCTAAAACTTCGTGTCAAAAAGTGCTATCATAATAATGCTAAAATGCTCTGATACTTGGAACCACATGTGCAAAAATCCCCTTTGGAATTTGGTGTACTGCCACTTGGGTGATACTGTTTTTTGGCACAGGTGCATCAGGAAAACTCTATCTTCAAAAGAGATTTGTAGCATTCTCATTAGACCATTGTGAAGAATGAGTTTTGGCAATCATCAACCAAAGGAAAGGGAGAGAGGGAAAAGGCTAATATCTAACATGAAGTTCAGTATTTCCTGGCTTTGGAACGCTTCATTATTTTTCATTCCAGGCAAGAGGTTGCACCAAAGGGAAAATGAGTTCAGTTCCTTTGACGGGAGAAGGGAGATAAACTTACTCTCTCTTACAGTCTAGACAGCCATAGTAAGCACAAGAAATTGAAGGCTTGACCTTCTGAGTTGCTGAACAGTCTGCAACTTCCATTAATTTCACTTAAGGTTGCAAAGATTCAGAACCTGGAAAACTTCTAGCCTTAGTCACAAGTCTTGTGAACCGTTCTCTATTGCACTATTTTCCTGAAAGTGCTGGCCCTCCCCTCTCGTGATTTTCTTCTCTGTAAAGCATGTGTAGTAAAGTGCGTGTAGCATTTTCCTTCTTATGTGAATCCCAAAGCATTTGACAAAAATGGTTATTAGATCAACTGCATAATTAAGTATGTTTTTCTAGAGGTAATGGGGTGCATGGGAGCTTCTTATATTAGAGAACTGAGTGTTTGTTCCTCACTCTGTTAACTTTGTTGGAGAAGGACATTCAAAAGCCTGCCTTCCTTTTCACCTTCTGCTAGATAGCATTAATACTCAATTGCCTGGTTAAGCGTGCTTTGAAGATTGAGGTAACTACAGAGAATTATAAGGGTCCATCTAGACATGCAAGACACACAGCTCATGTCCAAGGGATGAGGATTCTTTGTAAAGCTTCCCAAAACTTTCAGAAGAATGGAGGACCATTTAGCATTTACTGCAGAACTCAGTAAGCTGCACATACTGACACTACTAGCAACAGTGATTTGTCGTCATCTAAGAATATGGTTCATTGTTTCCATAGACACTTGGGAAAATGGAAAAGAGTGAGAGAAAGGCAAGGTCTTAATGAAATAAAATAGTTGGTACAGACATCGTTACTGCCTTCTGCAGCCTCTTTTTTTTTTTTTTTTTTTTTTGTCTCTGTGTGTGTGATCTTGGCTAGGATATCTGTATAGTTCTTCAGATTATTCCTATGCAACAAAAATTCTTCCCTGCTACCCTAGTCACATTGCTTGTCAGTTTGTGGACAAGTAGCCTTCTTAAGGGTGTGAGAAGATGTGCAAAGCTCTGTGAGCACTGCTGGGTGTTTTCGGTTTTATAGCGTAAAAAATGGGTTACACATGCCTGAATTATTTGGATTTTCTTTTTCCTCTTTCACATAAATGAAACCCAGAAAAGTTTAATTCCAGGTCAAACGGAACTGGCTCTTGAACCCACCTGTGTGCCCCTGCTGTTGCGGGAAAGGGGAGCAGCCCCCACCCTGCTTCATGTAATTGTATTCTTAGCAGGAGCCACAAAACTGAAACTTTTGGAAACATAAAATCACACTATTCTGTATTTTCCAGAGCATTTTGCCCCTCCTCCCCTCACTGTTGTAATCCAACTAAATAGACTGATATTTTATGTTCACTAGTGAATTATGTTCAAATCCATCGCTGATTTCCCGGGATTGTATTAATGATTACTTATAAAAATAATGTTGACTTAGACTTTCAATTCTGTATGAGAGGGTCTTGGATATCACTAAATGACCCTTCTTTCTGTTGTTGGTTTAATATTTTGTGGAAACTATGAACATGGTGACTGAACGTAGATCTGCCCACTGTGTTCCAGCTGCTCCCAGCCTTCCTGTTCCTGCTAGTGTTGTATTCGTGAGGACACATCTACTCTGAGGGTGCTAGTGCTGGGCAGGTTGTTATCGCTGATGAGCAAACGCCCTGGAAAAGCAGGATTTTCTCTTTTTTAGTATCTAGTCAAAATAAATTTACCCGTGCCTATGTCCTATGGCCACCGGGTGTCACTGTAGCGCTGTGTAATTACTGGGAAAGAAATGAAATAAGGGTTAGTTTGGTATAGAGAGCATTTGAAGGATAATTTTACCCTGCATGTTCAGATTGCTAGTGGATGTTCACATCAAGAGCCTGACTCCGTTAAGTTCTTAAGTCAGAATTTGACATCCATATAGTTTCTGTACTGAAACTATCATTCTAAAAGATTGCTGCATTGGGACCAGTAAGGCTATAGGAAAACGTATGTATCCTCCTCTTCCTCTGTCCCTGAAATACACAGTGTAGTTTGGGATCTGCAGCTTAGGATGAGTATAGAGACCTTGGATGGAGTTCCGCTTATCTCAGTCAAGAGATGCAGCTGCCTGGGACAGACTGCAGGATCCTACATCAGTCATACCTCCCCTATTTGGCAGTCAGTCAGTATGAAAATGATAATATTTAACATAAAAGCTTATAAGAGAGCATTGAAGGTCAGACAACAAGCTGGTGTGACTGTTTCTCTTCCAACTTATTCTTATTATTGCCTCCAGCTCTTTGGTATATTTGAGCTTACAGTGCAAATGCTTCCCCAAATCATGGTTAATTTTTTTCTGTCATTATAATTAGATATATTTTCCTTGCAACTTGATGTTTTTTAATGTGATGGTTTTTCTTTTTTTTTTTTTTTTTTTCATTTCTTTTCCCAGGCACATTAGCTGGAGTGATAGATTTAGCTGTGGATTGGATGACAGACCTGAAAGAAGGTGTCTGCCTATCTGCCTTCTGGTACAGCCACGAGCAGTGCTGCTGGACGTCTAATGAAACAACATTTGATGACAGGGACAAATGTCCCCAGTGGCAGAAATGGTCTGAACTTCTTGTAAGCCAGTCTGAGGTATGAGAGACCTGATTAGGTTGGGGTCATAGCAGGCCAAGGAATGCTCTTTTTTATACTTGCTGATGTGCCCTCCAGAGAGTTTCTCTGAAAGAGAAAGTAATGGACTGAGTGCGCTGCAAAAAAAAAAAAAAAAGAAAAGAAAAGAAAAAAGACATTTCCATTTCTGCTTAACTTGGGAGAGGTCCCACTGTTTCAGTGCTGAGTGTCATGGAAACTGGAAAACTACAAGATGCCTCTCTCTGTTTATCAGTATTAAACCAAAAATGTCTTGTAACACTCATAACATAATCACCAGGGGACGTGAGCTGCTATCCAATTTTTTTCTTTTAAACAGAATTTTATGGGACAAAAAAGATGATCCCTGACAAATCCATTTTAGAGGAAGTTTTGGGGATTGCAAGATGGTTTTGTGTATTCAAATGCTTTGAGTAGTAGTGGAGGTTTCAT
>WEIS01087797.1:0-11065 GCA_013389965.1 Todus mexicanus | reverse complement strand
TATGTAGTATGAAGAAGGGAAATCACCAGTATCACTGGTCCAGAGCTTTTTAACTATAACACTTTCTTCTTGTTTTCCTGAGATGTGATCAAACTGAGCAGCTTCAGGCATGATTGTGCCACTTAGAAATCAAGATTGAAAGACAAAACTCTTTTTTATGTATTTCATAAAATTCTGTCCTCAGCTTCTTTTTCTACTTTGTGTCTTTAAGCTTTCCAATTTCCTATTTTCATTACCATAGATGGTCCAAAACGGTACAAGATGAAAATGAAACCATTCTCCTCTCACCTGTTTGTAACCTTGGTGTCAGAGATTGTATAAAGTGTTTATAAGAAAAAAAATCTGCAAAAGACTCACTCCCCCATGTGTTGTTCCTTTGTGATATTCTGAAAATACTCTCAATGGGAATTTACAATTATGATAGGTCTAAGGCAAAACTAAGGTGGGAAAAGTATCTAAGAAGAAAGAAGGAGGTAGATCTTTATTCTTCATTCCATGAGACTACTAAGCACAACCTGTTAAAAATAAAAGTTACTTTTAAAGCACATGACAGTAGGATACCTGGTGCAGTGGTTAAATAAATACTTAAGGATGATAGTACTATAATATTATAATGGAAGAGCAGCCATTCAAAATTTATCTTTAGAATATGTTTTGGGGAAGCATGTAATGCTTTCCCCTGTCTTATCTTAGTTCATATAAAGACTGATTCAATTCACTATACCAAGGTTTAGATGGACCAATTTGTACAAGCATAGTTTTCAGATTAATTTTTTTTAATTCATTTTAACCATTGCTCCAAGAGAATGCATTTCCATTTCTTCCCTCTGATGTCAATTCCCATAGCTCAGTCATTAAAAATTCCATCTTGGTTTTACCCTGCGTAACTCACCAAACACTTCTCAATCTATTTTTATAACCACTTTCTGTAAAATGAACTTCCCCTACTAATCAACTTTTTCACATATGATGTAGGCCATGTTCTACAGCATTCCAATACTTCAATTCTCACATCCTTGCAGTTTCTTGTCTCTGTCATGGTATTGAGGCTGCACAACAAAAGGCTGTCAAGGTTCTCTTCCCGAAAACTGTGGAAAAATACAGAAAATTTGTGTTTTTATAATTATGTAAGGACTCTCAGTCTCATCCATTTCCTGATGTCAGTACCTTTGCACTCTCAGTGCGAGAAGCTTTTGTTATATTTGGCATAAATCTGTGTTCTAAAAATAGAAGTGCATTCAGCAGCTTTAAGATAAAATCCTTGTGTTGATTTACACGGTATGACACTGTGCTAATTGTAAGTCACTCATAAACCTTCACTTCTAAAGATAATTTCTGGAGTTGTTTTATGCTCTTGTGCTTTAACATCCTGAAAAGTTCTCAGACCAAAAATTTTAAAGAGAAGATCTGAGTCAAAAGGAAATTTTACAAATTATAACACTAAGTGAAAAGGCAACAGGAAAAGTAAATCACTTTTTTGCTTTTGCATTTATTTTATAGAAAATTCACATCACAAGAATATAGCAAACCCAGATTTTTACCTCATTACTGGAAGTCGCTTTTGGAATAAGATAAGTGTACTGAAAGGGTTAATTTAAAAAATACAATAATAAAAAAAAGAACTGCCTTATAATACCTACCACCTATGATTATTATAATCTTGCAGACAAATATAATTACAGTGTGTGATGTCTGTTTATGTCTTTGAAAGCTTTGATTGTGTAGTCTTGTCTGTATTACACTGCAAAACAGCATAAACAATTATATTGTATAGTAACTCTAACCCAGCGCTAATGCCCTGAGCTATGGATGTCACTTTGAATTGCAAGGATTTGTGTGATACTTTTATCTGCTTTTTTCAGGTGAATTTGACCACAATGCACGTAGTGTTACACTGATTCATAGAATCCGGAAGCTGACTAATACGCTGCAGAGAGGAGTAGAATTACTTAAATAAGAGTACTTATAGTAAAATCATGATTACTCCACAGTTTCATTATCTGATACAGAAATGAACAGAGTTAATAATTAACTTTGTAATGGTTAAAATATGAAGATAGATCCTCTCAAATTTTAGAGACAGAGTTGATTTTACAGATATTCAAACTCATCATAATATTACTAATGTGCATGCTGCATTCAAAATAAAACTCTTAGGCTGCACAGACCACTCCTCTACTTGATTCTCAAAGAACTCAGCACTGGA
Organism: Todus mexicanus; assembly: GCA_013389965.1. NCBI lineage: Eukaryota > Metazoa > Chordata > Aves > Coraciiformes > Todidae > Todus > Todus mexicanus. The sequence goes on along the minus strand of WEIS01087797.1, from coordinate 8,859 downwards.
AGGCAAGCACAAGAAACAGAAAAGTTTTGTTTATATTTGTAAAATATGGGGTGCGGTTATTATTAATATGAGCACTAGAAAAGAAATGGACTGACAGAATTGAACACAGATTTTGTAAGCAGCTAATGCCCTCTCTCAACTTGAGGTGAAGTTGAACCTCTCACCTAGAGGTAACTGGTTCAATAGCCGAAGGTTTCCAGAAAGATAAGGAGACTTTAAAAGGGACTTAGTGGCATGGTTTAGCTGAGTGGTGGTGGTAGGTCATAGGCTGGACTCAATGATCTAAGAGGTCTTTTCCAGCCTTAATTATTCTATGATTCTATGTTTCTATATGTCTTCATACTATGTGATGCACATCTACAGCCCGTATAAAGTGTCACATCCTATTTGATACATATGTGGGGTCATAGAAGGAAAATAATGGCACAGCATGAATGCTTAGTGAGGGTGACAAGTCACACTCTTAGCAGTGCCCAAACTGTAAGAGATCTTCAGTTTCCTGCTTCCTAGTTGCAATCAGGATATGAGGAAGGATGAATGAGGAGGAGCTGGTGTCAGAGCCCCACCTTGGGGCTTTGGCTGCCTGGGTTCATGACCAGCGGTGACAGTACAGTGGGGTGGCCTTGAATCAGAAAGCTGTTTGAGGAAGAGCTGTAAGAAACCTTAGCCGAGCTTGTCTGTTTTCACTCAGGAACTGCATTAAAGCTACGAAATTGCCCTTCGTTTCTGCCTGAGCTATGCTGCACCCATGTGGGTGTCTGGCCACATACCTCACTGGTTTAGACCTGACACTAATTGGGACTTCCTGGCTTGACCTTGGTCCTGCCTTACTGCTTACAGACTTACCTGCTAGAAGACATGTTGGCAAACTGTCCCTGGACCTGCTCTGCTCTCCTTATTTAGATACTGTGGGACTGTGCCACTTGTCAGTCCAGCATCCCGTTGTCTTGCTGCTGCCCTCGGCTCTGGCTCACCACCCCAGAATAGTCAGCTCTTGCTGCTCCTTCTCTGCTGGAGCCCAATGTGACCCCAGTTTGACCACTCCTAGAATAAAGAAAGCATCTGAAGAGGAAAATATTTACATTTTAAGTCACCTTGTTCAGGTTTAGCTTTCCATTTCTGTGAAATATAGGGAATCCTTTTTGATGTGCATTTCTTTTGTGTCATTAAAAATTGCAGGTCCAGTAGTGGAGAGGTTGATAATTGGTACTTTCAATGAGACTAAGGTAAATCACTAACCACTTTGACACCCTAGTCTTCTTATATATAACATCTTTATCCTCATTTTAATGTATTTATTTGGAAGTAAATATGTAAGATCAAGCTTTTGAGTGCCAGTAACACAACAATGTTTCCGGGACACTGTAGCACCAGTGGAGGTGCATTCTTTACATTATCATAAATGTAAACTAGAGCAGGTAACATGACACAGCATGCACAGTGTCTTGATTCTTCCTGTATAAACTTTGCATACAGTCACAGAACTACAGTAAGGCAAAATGAGCATCCGCATTCTTACTGCTTATGCTCCAGCTTGTTCCACGTATATAGAAATAAATTGAGACATTTAAATTAAAGCAAGCTTTGGCAAAGACACTCAAGCACACTCTACCAAGTGTATGATTTTTTTGCTTCTCATGATTTAGAATCCAATAGCTAAGAAAGTTTTAAGACAGAGCAAATTGCTTACATAAAATTGAGACTATCATTTTGCCAAGACTGGGGCTTAATTTATCTGTGCAGCATTTATTTGTTTGCAACTTGTTAAAGTCCTCTTTGTCTAAGATTAAACTGAGCTTTCATGAACAGCCTTTGCATTTTTTGTGTACCTATCATAATAAAAAGCTGAAAACAAAACCCAGATACAGATACTACAGCTAGTGGCACAAAATACAACTATAAAAGTTACAATCTGGTTTTCATCTCCTCCTTAAAAATCAAAAACATTTCCTTTTTGTCTGCCTGTTACAGGACTGACTGTGGTTCCCCAGGACCCTGCAAATTTCTAACACATACAGTAAATAGTATTTATGCTGGTGTTGGTTTATGTCCTTTCTGGACTTTGTAAATCTGTTGCATTCATCAGTTAAATACCATATAAACTTTCTGAGTGAAATGCTGAAACATAAAAGACACATTGAGAACTATGTCACACTGGAAAAGCCCAATTTGCATTTTACATGCAGAAATTCAGTGAGTAAAATTAAAGCGTCAAAAAAATATTTTTTGGGAAGTGAGGAGTACCAATTTCAGGAATGTAGATTTTTCTGATGCAGTTTTGTAAAGTGCTTCTTCTAACTGACACCAAGGTGAATAAAAGTATATATGCATCTACTAATGAATTAAATAATTACTTTTAAAATAGTTTCCTTTAACACTTGAAGGGTGCAAATGGGAAAACAGATTTCATCTAAATACAAGGCAGTTCTTTTCTTGCTTTGTTAAGAATCTGCATCTGTTCAAGAATGCAGGAAGAAAGAAAGTGCTGGTGTGCTGTTCCAAAATAGTGCAAGTCCTACACTTTCTGGATGGCAGCAGCAGATTGTTTGTGCATACTTGCTATGCATACACTTGAATACCTTCATGGTGAGCAAGCTGGTGTTGCAGTGCGGAAATAATAACTACAATAAAAAGTATCCAAATGTTTGAAATACCTTTCAACTAAGATTGCTAAAATTCTACTCTTTGACTCTGTGGACATATATATGTGTCTGTATGGATGTGTTCCTGGGAATCATAAGAGAGCCTGAATATCTTGATACCCAGAGGATCCCAGCTGTTAATTTTTAAATACTGGTGCAGCTTGTAGACATACGGGTATAGTTTTGTATAGCACTTAGAAACATATTTGAGTATGTGAGTCTTCATCTATATTGCTTGTTAAAAAGTTTTGCTGCAACTTTTCTGGAAAACATGAATAGGTCACGTTTGATGAGGATCTAACTAAGAAAGTATGTCAATATAAGCTCCATTTAAACATTCATCAACAACATTTCTTTTTTGAATGATGTACAGTAGTGTGAACCTTTGGTCATGAAAGATCACACATGACACTACTTGACTGCAAAAATGAGTAGCAGCAGTTATGCCTTTCTCCAAAACTAGAATGATCACTTCTTTTCTGCTACTACCTCAGGATGTATATATAAAGATATATATTGTATTAAAGTTTCACCAGTGGTGCTTTACCATTAAATCACAGAAAAGCTCACCTTTCTGCAAATCTTAAGTAGAAGCTGCCTCAGTCTGAATGTCTAAGATGAAACATTCTTTTTTAATTAAAAAGAAAGTAGGTTGTTTTTCTTTTGTTACCACGTTAGGGTCACTAGCAGAAGAAGAAATAAATGAGGATAGATCAGTAAGCAGTATACAAAACTAAAACTTCTTTCATAATAACGAAAAACACTCATTTCAAATAAATGTTCTGGCTTTTTAATATGAAGCTGACCAGACATTTTTTATTCCTGAGTCACAAACAGAAGTGTTGCTGTGCAGTGGACTGTTAACAGCATGAAAATCTGACCATTTTGCAGATTTATGGAACTCCAGTAGGATTTTCTTTCTAAATATAAACTATATGCTGTACTCACAAACAGAGTCTTAAAACAGTGTTAATACTTTGGTATCAGCATTGCCAGGAAAGCATTGACGCTCTGAACAACTGCTGTTGCTGGGCAAATCTGTCATTTCAAAACCTGAATGAAATCTAAGACTCTCAACACAAGTTTCTATTAAACACTTTGAAAATGACCCACAAAAATATTGTAAATGAATAAATAATTTTTGAAGTTATTGGAATGTTATCTGAAAAGATCTGACTTCTTAACAAGCCTTTTTAATCACTTTAATTACCCTCACTGTAATAATGACTGAGTGTGGAGTGCAGAAAGGAAAAGCTATTTATCTGCAGACAGCCATGAATGTAAAGGTGATACTGTAATTGGCTCAAGCTTTGCTTTTCCATCATCACCCTCACACATGAAGGTCTTCAGTGTCTGTAAAAGCAATAGCCACTCTATTGACACTTCACTGGATCTTGTCTGCTGTAACTTTGCAGAAACAATTGTGAAGAAAGAAGGCATTCTCTGAACTACAAGTCAGCTATAGATTATATATAGGATATAGCTGATAACGTATGTCTGTAAATTCCTTTTATTTATTATATGTAAAGCTTCAGCAGAATTGTATCTGGATTCCATTTGTGAGATAGAGGCATGTTTGTGCACATATCCTATAATTTTGGTTCCTACATTAGCCTGGGATTTGGAATTATGCTAATGAGGAACACTTTATTTTGTCAACTTTTCTTAGTGGAGAGACATAAAGTGACTTTTTAAGTGACATTTTTATGGTCTATGTTTGAGGCAGAAGCCAGTAGAGGGCACAGTAGAATACTTTAGAAGAGTCTCCATCAGTGATGACACTGTACACAGTGAAGCATTTGTTCGTTCTACATGTGGTTACATCCAAATGCCTGAGAGCAGTGTAGCCCTCAGTAGCCAACCCCCCATGAGATATCTAAACACTATCAGGTCTCACCTCTAGAGAGCCCCAGACCCAATGGTCTTTCTCTAGAGCTGACTGGGACTCCCCTCATCCCTCCAACAGCCAGCTCCTCCCATGGTCTCACCCCTAGACACACACACGACTCCCTGGTGACTTCACCCACTTGTCAGTTTGTCCAGTTTGATCTTTGGTGGTGCTCATAGGGTCACCCACACACCTGCACACATCCCAGTCACCAGCAGCACAGACACATGAACCCTTCAACCTGCAGTCTGACTCCAGCTGGTGCACTCAGAGCCCTGCACACACATATACACAAAGCACAGGGAGTTTCTAACCCAAGCAAGAGCTGAGAAGAAATTTAGTAAGATAGGACAGAGAGCGCTGCTCAGGTGCAAGGTGTGGCCACACAAGCACACCCGCTAGGAACTATTTATCGCCTTATTCCTCTATTTTTCTGACACTCTTTCTTCCTAAATCACCTAAATTACTCCTTTTTCCTGATTTATTTCCTCTCCGAAACATCCCATAGTAAATCCCTTGCAATCCTGAAATGTCCTTCTGCATCTCAAAATGTGTTCCATACCCTCAGGCAGCAAACTCCACAAGTCTAAAGGTTGTTCCAGCATTGATACCTCTTTATAGGTTTTACACCTGGACAATGGGGCTCAGGCTCTCCTGGAACAAGTCTGATAGGATTCCCCTTCCTTTCAGTCCTTAATTTGCATTACTCACATGCTTTTGTGCCCCTGTGCTCCTCTGGTCACATAGGGTGATGGCTCCTGTGATGGGCCTGAACCTCCCCAAGCTGCCATTGTGTCTCTGTGCTCCTTTGTGTGTATGCAGGTGAGCACAGTATAACCTATTCTACAGGCAGGCTGGGTTAGAAAGGGTTCAGCAGGCAAAACATCCTCAAACTAACACAGAAAAGAAGTTGCTGGATCTTTTTGTGTAGTAACAGCAACTTGCCTTGTGGCAGATATAAGGACAATCCCCTTCAGATCTTGTAATGTTTGTGATTAGCAAATAATTCCTAAAATTGTTACTTACTATGACAAATAGAAGCAGATTTTTTCTTATATTTATCTGACTAAACAGAGATAAACTCTTAGTGTACATTTAGTGTAAGGAAGCAGGACAAAATGCTCTAGTCCTAGGCAGTGTGCTGGCAAAGAGAAACTCTTGTTGATGGTTATGCAGAATAGCTGAGTTGGCAACAGAAAGTATGTTGGTTCCAGTGGAGTTTCAGCTGTCAGGTTACAGACCTTCCAAACCTAGTGGGGATTTAGGACAGAGGTGCCTGAACTATACCTTGCCATCATTGATAATTCTATGAGAGTTCTATTAAATCTATTGATTGTGTTCACGTGTTTTTCTGCGATATTTACTCTTGCAATTTCTGTCTGCTGGATTTTATTCTTGTATCAGTTTAGAACTTCAGTTAATATTAATAGGCAATACTCTCATTTGTCATCTTCAATAACAGAATGGTAGCAAATGAACTTTTCAGATTAAATTCTGAGTGATTTTGTGGGTGGTAAAACCATAAGATTAAAAAGGAATGCAAGAGAGTATTGTGGCAGAGAGCCCTCAACCAAGGACAAGGCTATTCCTGAAGGGTACCTTTCAGAGATAACGCATACCAGGTATTAGAAAGGACTCAGAATTCCCCATTTGAATTACTTTTATGAAATGTATGGACTGATTTGAGAAAACAATTCTGTATATAGTTTAAGACCACATCTGTATGGCTTTAACAAGGTGAGCTAAAGGGTATCACAATTCCATATTAGTCTCAAATAAGTTCACATCTACTGCTGCTAAGATAAAGTAAAATCTACAGGATTCCAGATTGCCACCTATATTAAACATTCAATAACTATCACAGGGAACTACTTGTATATCATCACATGAAATCAATAGAAAACACAGATACTACATTAAAATGTTGTTAGATGTCCATTAGCATGAGTGAAACAAGTATTTGGCACAGGGCGTTAAAAAGACATGACCTAAAAACAAGAAGAATTTAGAAATCCTGGATCAAATTCATGTCTGTAACATCTCCATTAAAATGGAACTACATGTTTGTGGGGGTTTCATTGTATGTAAGTCAACTATGAAAACAAACAGTTCATTGTAAATAAAGAGTAAGAAAGAAATAACACTGAATGTTTATAAATCAGTAGTATGATCTCCTTTTAAATTGATTTCGGTCCTGACCATACTATCTCAAAGAATATTACATCAATAATAGTAAAGGGTTTCAAAATACATTGCTGAGGAAATGTAAACGGCTTGGCAAATTTGAGTAATATGAAAGATCAGCAGTTCCATTAGCGTGAAGAAGGAATGAGTAAAATACCTAGAACAAGCTGAAAGAGAATACATGCCATAGATATTCAACCAAGGAAACATATTGCCATGAGATACTACTAATACCTAACGAATTTCAGATTTCGAAGTTGTATAATCTTTCATGCTAATGAACATAAAACAGCACATAAAAAGTTAAGAAAAAGTTCTTTTCCTCTAGGTGGATTATTTCATGTATGCTTACTGTGGAGTTGTTTGGGACTCGCCCTGAAGTGTCTCTTCATTTATAGACAGAAGAACTGGACTGAAACTGTAGAGAAATTCTGATTCACAATATAAGTGTGACTGTATTTTATGAAATAAAGCTCAGAATATTCTCCTGAAGTATGGTTAAGCACAAGCTTGATTTTTACACCAGTATATTGCATCCCTTCTGGTTTTGATTCCTCTGCCTTTGGAATCATGTAATCAATAAATTTGCTGGATTTTCCTGCTTGGCAATTTTTTTCCTACTTTAGATATTCCTTTTGCGTGTTCATTGTAATGCACAGAGTAATACTAATATTTAGTTATTAGAAAACAGGAGGAAATGCACTGCCAAATAATTCCATGTTTCTCTTAGGATGCTTCATATTAGGCTTCCCTCATTTTCAACTCTTTCCATATTTACTGTGCTTTAAAGAAGATAAATTTATTGTCACTAGAAACAGTATTCTTGGTAAGACACCATGAATGTTTGCTGTCATCATTTAGAGATGTATCTCACATCCTGAGAACTAGCTCTGACAAAACCATCCTTTGTTCCCAAAAAAGCACACATAAAATCAAAGTATTAGCAAGGTTACCATGGTTGATCTCAGCTATAACATATTCTGTACATCTAAAATGATTATGATATTTTATTTATGTAAACAACCATTTAAAAATTCCAGATGAGTGTTAACCAGTTATTATAGTGTTTCACAAGACCTTCTTAGCAGAGAAACCTCTCTCTGCTGCTAGATAAAGCAAGATTTCATAATATATATTATTCCTTAGTGATAGTGGCAGGTTCCAAAGGAGCAGTAATCCCAAATATCACTGACAAATCACAATCCTGGGGTAAATTGTACTGTTCTACTGGGATATTTGTAATTCATCACACTCCTTTTTATGTTTACTAAGTTTGATGTTAATCCATGAGTTGATGTCCTTCAGTGAACAAAATTATTTTTACAGCAGTTTTAAAATTGATTGGATTGCAGACATGCCTACTGAAATCACTCAACCAATTGAGGAAATAGAATAAGATTTGGATTATAGGGCTTCAGCTAATATCAAGTCCCTTCTGAAAAGTATGCTATTTCTTCTCTTTGCTCTGTTCTTGGAAAAGCATAGCTGTGAGTAATTGGGTTTTTTTCAGTTGTACAGGTCATAGGACTTATAATGATTTCCAAAGCAAAATCGCAGTCTTTGTTCTGAATAAAGCTAATCCAGGGCACAATGGTTTGCAGAGGTATTCAGTATGTTATATATGATCATCATTAGTGTTCTTTAAAAGGCATAGGAAGATGTCCTTTAGTTATCTGTTCTGTTCAAAGTGACTGAAGCATTTCAGTTTTGATTATTATTTACCCATATCATTGGTTAGCAAAGCTCTTACAAGGAATCACACTACACAATATATCACACAACCATTAAGGTTAGAATTCATTTTTGTCAAAGTGACAACCAGAGCTGGTTCCTTACAGCAGGGATTGAACGGCTGCTGCCCTGCTAACCAAATTCCTTCGAGTCAATCAGTCCTAGGAAGAGCAACTGATTCAAAGGTTTTCTGCATACACATCTTCATAAGCTGAAGGTGTAAAAAGTGATGCCATAGAGAAAACTAGCTGACTGCAGCTGGGGAGTCTACTGAAAAACTTTTCCTTCCAGAAACTTTGGGGCCTGCTCCTTTGACTATCTATAGACTGTTAAGGCGCTGAAGTTTATTTCAATGAAGATTTTCATATACTCAATTTTTCAGAAAAGCAATTTGTTTGCAGGAAAAGCTTCATG
>WEIS01087770.1:0-35230 GCA_013389965.1 Todus mexicanus | reverse complement strand
TTTATTTATTTATTTTTAAAGGCAATCTCTCTCTCTTTTCTTTCCCCATGGAATTCAGAAGACATGAAACCCAGTGGGACTGCTTAGAAATTAAATGGGGCCCCCATAGAAACTACTCTTTCAGAACCACTTAACGTTCAATAAAGAATGGTGCTATTTCTGTAGTTTCTTTTAAACAAAATGTACTGGGGAAACTTATTTCTCTGATTTTATGATAAAAAGGGTTCTTATTACCTATGAAATTCTAACGGTTTTCTGCTCAGACCACTTTTGCTGCTGCTGGTGGTTAATAATTATAAATGTGTTATGGGTAATAAGGGCTTGGTACAGATTGTCAGGGTGGACCTTCTCTGACTGCAACGGGCTTTGGGTCAAACTGGAGTAGATCTTTGCTTGCAATGGAGTTGCGCATAAATCCTTTGTGCTTGAAGCTGCCTGTGGTTGAAGCGGGGCAGGACTTTAAGAAGAGGCACAGTACAAAATCAGCTGCAAATTGAGTCTGGTCTTGCACTTCAACGCTCATGCTACCCTAAATTCAGTGAGGTAAAGAGGGGAGCAGGTCAAGGGAGCGCATGACCTTCAACTGAGGAAATGTTTGCTGTATTTTCCGTGGTTTAGCTGCTGCTATTAATACTGATAATGCTTAGCAGCAGTACCAATTAGATTGGTGTAAATAGAGATTATAATGTGGTTAGGGATAACACAATTGACGATACATGTATTTAGTAAACAAGACTGTCAGTATGTATAAAACATCAGCAACATGTTAAAGCTTGATATTTCATAAGACAGCGGAGCATGGGGATTGCTTTGAGACAGCAAGCTGAAAAAACATTTCATTTATAAATGAAACGTGGTTTAGTGTTATAAACCCCAGCAGGCAATTCACTCGTTGGGGCTAATCATTCAAAATCTGCTGCTCTTCGGTAACAAGCTGAAGGAGAGACGGAGCAGCATTTCCTAAGACTTCGGGGGGTTTTCTTGGTCCTTAGGAACAAGTTTATTCTAGTTTTATATTTTTTTCAGATTGAAAAAATGATGTCTTCTCTATCTGGGGAGTAGTCCTAAAACGCTAAATTTATCAGTATTTTCCAGATTTACATGAACTGTTATGTAAATAATGACAAAACCGGAGACTTAAAGTGTATCCTACATGTGGTGGAGGAGTTAAACAGCTTCCTTATTCACCAGGTCCAGCAACCTTGAGTACGGTTTTTAAAACCAGGTATGGCGAGTAGTTGTAAATCAAGTGCTTGAATGATTGAAACAGGTTACAAATGAAGTTTATGCTTCCTGTAAAAGTGGTTTTGAGAGTGAATAGCTCCCTGTCGCTTCTCAGGCTGTTGTTAGTGTTCTCTTACAATACTGTGATCTGAATGGGAGGTGTGTATCTTGTTGTCAAGGTGGGTTACCAGCATATTGAAGCAGAAGAAGGTGGATGAGAAAAGTTGGAGTCAGTGTCAATAAATGCTGATCACCCAGAGGTAATAGGGTGCAAAAATTTCGCCTTGTTTATGAGGGCTCAGCTTTTACTGAAACTGGCTCTGAAAAATCAGCCATCCCTGTCTTGGCATTTTCTCTTCCTTCTTTTTTCTTCCCATCTCCTTGCAATTGTATCAGACTTTTTTCCCCAGCTATAACTGTAAACACGATATGAATCTAGGAGGCAGAGAGCGGCTGTGAATATGCTATATTCAGCAGTTGAAAAGAATGCAATGAAGCAAAGTCCCAAGAGAAACTGTTTATATACTGCTCTGTAAAATTCCAGCCTTGGTTGCCACATGGGTTGCAGTTGGCCAACATTGAGAGGAGGTGCAGCAAGACCAAGCAGCACATTTAAAACATACTGGTCATAACAGCATCTTCTCTGCTCGCTTTACTAGTTTAAAAAAAATAATAATCTCAGTACAAAATGAAATTTTCCATGAATTTACTGGGAAGGTGACTCATCTTTCTTAAGTGGTGTAATGAAGGTCACTTGGAAATTGAAAAATGTAAATGATGTAACAGAGTTCTTTTGTGCCTCATAAAAATTAAATGTTGGGAGTTGTGGATGAGGCCTGAAACACAGTCTAATTTCAGAAAAATTTCTGAACCTAGTGATAGGGGGAAAAAAGTGAAGTAGATGTACACCTGCATGGAAGAAAATAGTCATGCATTATCTAAGCTAGAAGGGGAATACTTGGTATTTCTCCTAATCTGATGTTCTGTCTTTTCCAAGATGTTCTTACTAGAAGATCTCATACCTAGATATTTGTTCACATTGAATCCATTCCTCGTACATTTTATATCTGTCATGGTAACTTCCACAAATGAATTATCACCAGTGTAAGTTATTTCTTCATTTCAAGCACTGTTTTTTACCAGTAACTTCTACTCTCCCTTAACCACTAGCAAGGAAGTTGCTGGAAAACAGCATCGTAACATCACCTCTCTTTTTTGAAAAAGAAGATGGTGGAGGCAGACTTGATTTGTATATACTGCTGTTAAATTACAGAGCAGCACCACTGAAGCATGAATCATCACCTGCTGACATTTTGCTCAACTGAACGGCTGCAGAGCACAATGTCTGCACAGTTAGACACTGATGTCAGGCTCAGTGGAAATGTAGAGATATGGAAAAGAATAAAGATCAGAAAAAACAGCTGTTTGGGATGATTTGACCACGTGGGTATTGTCATTTCTCCAAGGAGTGATATGTGCATCTACACCAGTAGGCTGTAGCTGCAGGTGATGAGGATAGCATATGAGGTAGCCCTCCAGCTGCACGAAGCTTCCATTCCCACCCACTGTGGTGTCCCGTGGAAAAAACACATGGCAGCTCCTCAAAATGTCGAAGCAGTGGGGGCACCATTTTGGTTGTTTCTAGCAAGGGACCCTGAGACTAAGCTGAAGCAGAGATGCCTGTGAGAACTGAGCCCCAGGGCAGGGAGGTAGATTGAGCACTTCTCATCGCTGCCTCCCAAAAGCCACGTGTGGATGTGGAGGTCCATGTGCCACTGCAACTGAACGTTACCACTTGAGTCAGCAGGTTACTTACAAGCAACTGCAGATGCTCATTGTGTTCGTGTTGATCAATTGGTGTCATTTTTAAGTTTGTCGAGGAGTAAGCTGTGGGGAACTGCCCTTTGTGAGACTCTGTGATGAGAGTGTTGAACCCAGTGACTGCGTCACGCAGAGGGTTGTGTTTCCCTATGCTGACTGACATGACTCAGATACAGTCTCTAAGGAGCTGCTCAGCTTCGAGTCATTTCTGAATGTGCAACTTCCTTTTATTCATTATCAAGAAGTGCAGGGGCTGAGATGCTTATGATTGTGCTTCAGTGCAGATGTGGGGGTTTTTTCTGCTTGGGCTTTTCATGTGTCCCTTGACCCCTTGTCTGGTCTTTCCCACAGCGCCTTCTCCATCCCATCTCCCATGCAGTTCTCTATGGCAAGAGCTTTCACAAGTCAAGCTCTTGTGAAAGCAACTCAAAAAATCCTTCCGTCAGATATTTGAGTGACTGCGTTGTGTGGATCACATAAGCATGCCAGTATAACTGGATTGTGCGGTCTCCTGCTAATTTTATGTTACAGATTTTCTCAGGAGGAAATAATTTTTCTATGGCTTTTGCAGCTCTAACCTCACCTTTGCTGCCACGTGGTTACTGAGAGGCAGACACAATCTTTTGGCTACTTTGCCAAATTTTTCCTGAAATGGTTTAGGTCTAGCTCATGAAAATCTTTTGCATCTGGTTTTCCATACCTTTGATACTGTTTCCTCATCTAATGTGTATAGGGAGAGGTGGGGTTTTTCTTCTCTATGAGAAGAAAGGACACCTTTACTGTAACACTTCCCTTTTCTTGCTGATTTGCTTTCCCTTAAAGCTATGGCAACCATTTCTTTCTGTCCTTGCCTAGTGACATCCTGAGAAGCCCTGTGGACTGTAGTGAATGCCACTTTCTGTTTGAAATATCTCAGCAGTTTTAAGGTGCTCGCCAAGTCTTTTGACCCTAGCAGAAGAGGTGATGTTTGATCCCTGCAAGTTAGCTGTTCAGTATTGGAGTCCTGTTCCAAAATTCCAGTTAAAGACAAACATGGAAAGTTCATTATCTAACATGCGTAACTTAAGAGCCAAAAAAATAGGTTAATGTAGCAGAAATTATGTGCTTTCTGAGTAGAGAAAAAAAAAATCTAAAATGAAAAACCACTTCTCAGTAACAGTTTAAAAAGTAAATCCTACTTAGAAATTTTATTTTTATTCTAAAAATCAGATATCTGTTGCAGGAGATCCCAAGAGCCTGCTTTAAATGCTCTTTCTGTCCAGGTTCTTCCATCAGCCTGCAGCAGGTTGCAGAGTTGTGCCTCATTTTGTCTCCCAGTGTCCAGCTCTTGCTCTATGACTCCATCTGAAGTTCATGAGCAGCCCAAAACTCTCTGAACGAGCCCTTGATGCAGGTGGGTTTTTTTGCTGTTCCCATCTCAAAACACACCTAGCTTCCAAAATAGCTGAAGGAAAAGGTCTGTGTAAAAGACACAGAGATTCTTCTGATATCTTGGACTCCTTGAATCAGCAAAATTAAATGTATCTGTACTGTTATTTCTTCTGTGTTTTCTCCTTTTCTCACCTCCTCCCAGGGTAAGGTTTCTGATCATCACACTCTTTCTCTAGATCCTCTTTGGTAGCAGGAAGCAACAATAGGAACAACAAAGATTTGATGCCTAAGACAGTGATAAAATGCTTTCTACATGGTTGTTGTTGGTTTTGTTTTTTAATTCAGTAACAATCATTCTCGTTTTTTCAAATATTTAAGATATTCAAGGATTTATGCATAGTTTCTTTAACATGAAGGTTCTATGTTTTGCCTTCCCCAGGAGAAAAACAGCATTATCACATATTCCTCCCTTCGTGAAATACGCAGTTTTCCCATAGGAAAAAAATAATAAAGCTCCCTAATAACTTTATTAAATTGTTTGCAGGTGTCAGTCATAAGTGTAGACGTGAATAAACCAGAATAATACCTCTGTAATATTAAAGAATCATAAACCAGAAATGCAGTGTGAATAAACTGAAACATCAAGGGGTCTTGAATGTAGTTCCAGTGTTGCATGTGGGAATCTCTGGACTGTGCATGCATCTCTGCTGTTCTAATGATACAACAACCTCCTACAATTTCATTTTAATAGGGAGTAGATGTAGGGGGTTTGGGGGAGAAAATATTCTACTCCAAAACAGTGTCAAGAACTATGTTCTTGCTATATTATGAAAGATATATATATGTAAAAATATGGGTTATGGTTTAGTTGAGGTCTTGTCAGTGTTAGATGATCTTAAAGGTCTTTCCCAGTCTAGGAAATTCTGTGATTATATATATGTTACATATATGTAATAACCACACAGAATCACAGAATGTTAGGGGTTGGAGGTGACTTCAAAAGATCATCTAGTCCAACTCCCCTGCCAGAGCAGGATCACCTAGATGGGGTCACACAGCAACATGTCCAGGAGGGTTTTGAATGTCTCCAGAGAAGGAGACTCCAGAACCTCTTTGGGCAGCCTGTGCCAGGCTCTGTCACCCTCACCGTGAAAAAGTTTCTCCTTATATTTACCCGAAACTTCCTATGTTCCAGCTTGTACCCATTGCCCTTTGTCCTAACATTGGACGACACTGAGAAGAGCCTGGCTCTGTCCTCTTGTGCTCTCTCATCTAACATGGAGAAATATTCTGATTCCCTAATATAAATTATAATGAAGATTTGTTAGTATCCATGTGTATTTGTACTTTCACCACACAAGCTTGATAGAATTCTTGACCTTTAGCTTCCAGCATAGTGTTTACTGTGCACCATGTTTGGGGTTTTTTTCCCCCGAGACTGCAATGGCTTTTTTAACAGACAAGGAAAGCATCTTTGTTTCTATTGAAAGGTGGCTATCTCACTTTTCCATGTTGCCTCATAAACAAATGCAGTTGCATGGGTTATTTTCCTTGACTTTGTGTAGGATACTGCTGATAAGAGAAACTGAGTGAGTATGCTCCTGCTACAAAGAGGCAGAACAGAAAAAATCCTTTCTGTGCTACTTTGTTAGCTAATTTAGTTTTTTATTTTCTGCACTTAAAGTTTCAAAGACAAATATTTGAAGTATAAAAAAGTCGCATGTCTCAGTAAAACGTAACAGATATTTATGCCCTTTTATACCACCCTTATGACACCTTGACAACACTACTCCCCTAAAGAACTGGAGGCTGCCTTGGTGCAGCGATGCTCTGCTTGTAATTGTAAGAGCAAAGACTGAGGTGATGTCAACCTGGCATCACCAGTGATCCTAGAAATATCTTGCAGGGATTCTCCCAACATTGCTGTGTACAGAGGATGTTCATGGAAAAGGCATGGCTTTGTCTGGATGAAAGGCAGAGTGTTAAGAAAGTGCCACGTGTAGATAACATTTCCCATTTACCCTGTCTGCAGCCCATTCTGTATACTCACCCTGGAAACCGCTTTGCTGATAGATTGGCTTCTGATATGGTGTCTGCTGTCCTTGATCAATTATTTTTGCTCATTTTTTTTGGCTCAGAACAAGGACAGCTTTCTGTAAAGTAAGTGCTGGCTCAAGCATTCTCTGTTTTTTCCCTGGGTGTGTTTGCATGTGTGTGTGGTGGATATATAATGATGTGATATCTCTGCATCTAGAGCCTGGTGATTTTCTTTTGCAGTCCGTGTGAAATCATCAGGAATAGCTGTGTAGGTGCCATGAGACAAATCTCCCTCAAAAATCGGTACACAGGTTGTGGACTGAGCTGTGTTTAGCACCCATCAACAAGTAACAGTCTTGTTATTCTGCTGTGCCATTAACTTATCTCTTCCTTCCAAGACAGAGCCATAAACTGGGGTTTGGCGGGAGCAGTTCCACATCATGGAGTCATATTCAGCCCAGTGGTTTATCCACAGGGCTGAAGAAAAGCCCTCTACACTGGGGGACATCCAAGCTGCTCTGGGGACTGGGTGACTCTTTTATGGCAAAGGCTTCTTCAGAGTCCCACGACCACTTTGCAAGCGTAGCTGATTGCCCAGGTGGGGTTTTATTTGCACGCCTGGCTTTTGTTTGTGACAGTATGCAAATACAAGTGTCCTGCACCTCCGGATAATGACAAGGAGTGGAGTTAATTTTTAAGGAGAAGCTGTATAAGCACGGCACAGTTAAAGTTCTTGATGTAAAGAAAGTCACCAATTCACAAAGGAATTTGATTACCTCTATCCATTATACACACACAGTGAGTGATCGTGCTACTAACCATCTGTCATCTATTTCATTTGCATCATCAACACCTGCCCTGTTTATCTGCTACATTCTTTTCTTCGCTGAATTCTTACACTGCTTTAATAAAATACAGAAATGTTATTGTTAAAAACCAATTAATTTACAATCCTCCGTAGAGATAGTATTACTTATAATTCAATTTAGCTTCTAATGACCTGCTTTCTTGCAAAATGACTTAATTCTAGTGTCAAAGATTAGTTATTAGACATTACCCTGCTGCACCAGTCATGTACTGCTGAGACAGGCAAAGCAGCTCTAGGTGTCCCTGGTCATTAATCAGAACTCGGAGACATTTTCCCTCTAACTCATTGCAGAACCTGATTTCATCTGCCACTTTAACTCTTTGCTTTACAGAGTGTTTTTGAATCTGCCTTTCCTTGCCTTATCATATTTTGGGTCTTCAAGAGGGAGCACAGAGCTGGAAGTCCAATCGCTTTGGAAAAAGCTGTGGCTGGACACGCTTTCTGCTGACCCTCCACTGAGGAGCTCATTCTGCTTCTCAAACGTCACGTGAGTGGGGCCTGAAAATCAGTGCTTGCTTTTCCTTGCATTAGTTTTTCAGGAAATTAACACAATCGAGGTTTCCACACAATTATAGCGCTGGGTGTACCTTCCTTCTTATTTCAAGAAATGGTATTATTAAATGTATGTGACCAGAGGCCAACCTGCTTCCACATGAGTGGCTTGGCCAGGCAGCTACCACCAGCTACCTCCTTCCTGGGCTTTACAAAAGGTGTTGTGAAGCAAGTGGCCAAATCCAACCAACTCTCACAGCACCAGCATTCAGAAAAGTGGCTGGTTTTGCAGTTCGTTGATGTTTCATATACAAAACATTACATGCAATCTAGGGCTGGGTCAAATTCTTCTTTCTTGCTGCAGCCCAGGCAAGGTTTGGCTTTTCTTGCTCGTTACCAGTATAGGTTCTTCCTCTTTCCCAAGTGGTGTAGCACCTTGCTGGGCATAGCTTTATTTGTGGGGCATTTGCAGACTGTGATATGACAATAAGGATCTTTGGAAAACAGTCTAAAGCGTTATTCTGTGTCCCTGGTTTTTTTGTTTCTGTGGTGCGTCATAGAAATACCTGCCGTTAAATTAAATCCCAAATCTTTAGAGCATTTCAGCAACAAAGGGCATAAAAATTGCATGTACAAATGGATGGATTATATATAGAAATTAAACCTTTTAAACAATTTATGACAACTTAAGCTTTTGAACCATTACACGCAGAGTATTTTTAAAATGCACTACAAAGTAACAACTTCAGGCTCATCAAAACCCATTCACAGAGATGGCACAACTGGCAGGATTTAATGAGAAAAAGGTTATTTCTTCTATTCACAGCCAAGTCTATATGCTGCAGTACCACTTCCAATAAAATCTTATTTTTAGCACATTTAAGTGATGCAGCTTAGAGTGGGTGAAATTTCTTGTTTTCCCAAAATACAGTCGCTTCTGTCTTTCACAAACGGAGAAGCTACCTAGTGTCATAGAAGGCAAATAACGTCTCATCTGACTTCTTGACAACTGCTTGCCATGCTAGAAGAATAAGAGCTGCTCATTATTTTTCCTAAAGCACAGGAATTGGCTGTACAGTGTAGGCTGACGAAACTTCAACAGCTGTCTTCTAAGAAGCAGGGTTTTTTTCACAATAGACTATCAAGGGACATGTGAATAGTACACCAGACTAACTCTTAAACAACAGGCATTCTTACAAATGATCAAACTCAGCGATGAGCGCCTAAGAATAACCTCCTTTGGATGGCAGGGGTGGGATGTTTCTCTTCGTGTACTGCGAATGCTAAAGCCATACCTAGCGTATTTTGCTGGGTGAATGCTCTGTTTACAGAGCTTATGATATCTGCAGATGAAATCCATCTGAAACACTAATATCTGAAATAGTGTGAGGATGAGCTCTTCGGACAATATGATAAATCTCTTTGTATGAGCGTCCTTAACAGCACTGCCTTCCAAATGATATAAACTTATTGTTTCGATCAGACTAATAAATAATTCACATTTCTAAATGGTTTCCACGCAGGGTGACGGAGCATTGTGGTAGGGTAGGAAACATCCAGCTAGAGCCTAAAATGTCTTCAGACATAATCCTAAAATAATCCTGTTTTCAAATGGTAAAAGTTCGTGCCTCCTGCTCAGGCGGCACATCATCAGCATCCAGATCAGGAGTTATGCCAAACTAGCTGTAATCTAATATGGAAATGAGATGTTGGCCTTGATATTGTGTCATTCTTCTGAATGGGATCACCTGCACCCATATCTCCTAGGAGGAAATTTCAAACAGAGTTAGCTCCTTAAACCTTCTAATTAAAATGAGAAATCCCCAGGCTTCCATGACTCAGCCTCGGAAAAAGATTATTAGGAATTTAATAGGGAAAATATCGCATCTCAGACCATCTGTGACCCAGTGCTCTGTGAGAATTTAAAGAAAACTGGAGGGAGGAGGTGCACGCTCCAAAGCACACTCTAGGAGTACTTTGTTGGAGCTGCAATAAATCAACATAGTTAGAGTACAGCCTTTTTCAGATTTAATTACTGTTACATAATTATTAGCAAAGCAGTCTCCTCTGAAACTGTAAAACTCATTACATCAAAAATCCCCAAGCTCCTGATGGAATTTATGAACTAGTTACTTTCTTCCTAGCTCTGGGAAAAGGCAATAGGATGCATTTGGGTTTGTCTCCAGCAAATTTTTAGTGTGCTGAGCTATTCTGGTCTTCTTAGTTTCAGGGAACATTCCCTATTTGCCGTTTTGTTTTGTTTTGGGGTTTTTTTTGCTATAAAACATGTTTGCTTTCATTTGTTTGCTTTTCTGCTCCTGGCATGGAATCTAGACACAAGCACTTGGGGACAGATACCCTTTCCCCCTTGCTGAAAGGGATTCGCATCTCATTTCCTCCATCACTCTGGTAGCTTGTGATTGAGCTCAAGTACAGATTCCCTCGTGGAGATGCCAAAGAACAAAATTTTCATTGCCTTTTCCCAGAGGTTTTGCTCTGAATACACAGCTTTAAAACCTGCCAATGATCTGAACAAATTGCCACCAGGGAAGGCCATTTGGAGCCTGTGTCAAGCAAGCCTGAGGCCAGCCCTTCCCTGACCATCGCTGCCCAGTTTGAGCATCGATAGCTGCCTCTGGGCTCTCATATAGGACAGTGGAGAGGTTACACCATGCCCTAATGGGCAAGCTGACCCTTAAATCCATGACATTGTCTCCTAGATAAAAGCAATAACAAACATCTGAGGGAACAAGTGAAGAAGTTAAAAGCAATGGCTCCTTTAGGGCCACAGCTGGTGGGGCTGGGCTGAGCAAGCAGCAAGGTCTCAGCTCACCAGGTGAAAACAACTACAGTAATCCTCCCCTTCCTGTTTTTTCCCTCAGTCTGGACATTGCATTTCTCGGCAGACCTTGTGCTAGCAGAGCTCAGTCATTAGCCCTTCGAGCTGCTCCTGAAGCTAAGTCTGACTATGGTTGCTTGTGAGCTCAGGAGTCAGAATTTAAGAGTAAGTATCACGGTACGTTCAGGGGTAACTCACAGATAATGCTTTTTGTGCTACGGCACAAAGCTGAAATTGTATTTCCCTGTTGAATTTGCTGTGACTTTGTCACCATCAGATGAGAGAAGACCAGCCTGCTTTTCCTTGAGCTGCTTTGGTAAGTTCATGGCATTAGAGAGTCACTGCTCTCCTTGCATTTACCTCCTCCAAAATATGACTTTGTGGTTGTATAAGTTGACTTGCTCCTTTGTGCAAAATTGCAGATCTTATGAAAATTGCATAAAAGCCCAAAATTTCTTGGCTCAGTCCAATGTTGTTTACGTGTAGACATAATAGTGAGATAACATCTCAAGACTTAAACTAGTGACTTAAAACACTTGAGGTACCAAGCTACACTGGGTCAGGAATATAAAAATGTTCACTTTTGCTCTGAATTTAATGGAATTTGATTATTTTCATCGTTGCTCCGCTTGGTAGATATTACAGGTTCCAAAATAACAAGAAATCCATGCAAGAAAATACAACATAATTTAATTTTGCTTAAAATTTTAATGTGATCTGAATCCCAAAATGTTTAGTAGAGTTAAATGACACATTTATCATATCCCAAAAGAGAGATGAAGGAAGAAAACAAGACCAAATAGGAGCCCTCTTTTCAAAAAGAGGGACATGGCTTAAGGATCAGGATGTGCATTTCACACAGCACCAGCTGAAGTGAAGTTTCCCACACTGCATTTCTGGTAGACAATAGATGAACAGATGGTTTTGAGAGCAAGAGAGAAGGATAGAGACAGTTTGGAACAGGATTTTTAAATTAAGGAGGAGTCGGTAGAGTTTAATCAAGATAGGGTTCTATGGTTGATTTATAATTTTTTTTTTTAAAATGTTTTCTTTTCTCCCCTAGGAAAAAAACAGTTGCTTGAAGTGTTCTGGAGAAGTAGGTCTTGAGGTGATCACAAGGAGAAAAAATAACAATAATTAAGGTAAGAGGAATGAATAGTGTAATTCTTGTTCGTGGGCTGGCGAAGAAAACGTTGTACATGGAACATAAGATATGAAGATAATCCTATCAGTGTCTGTGGAGTTGAATTGCAGAGAGTTCTGTCCATATCTAGGTCAGGGAGAGAAGGAAGCGTCCTTGAGGACCCTCTCCTTATCTGAACAAATCTTCTGAAGCATCTCACTGGAAAATTGTACTGAGCTTATTTTCTTGGGCACATCCTTACTTTGGGCTCAGGATGTTTATTGGCATGGAGGCAGAGAGCATGATTTGGGCAGTTATGTGGGCCACTGGGTAAAGCATCAGATTGAGGTCTCAGACACTTGAGCAAGTTACCATAGCTTAATGAGTTCCTGCGTAGCAGCTGAGCTGTTGCAAATGTAGGGTAGCACAGGCTAATTTAAACTCTTTTTCACTGGGGCTCAGCTGATGCATGGCAGCCATTAAGCCAAGGTAGCTCAGTCAATATGGCTGAAATCTGGTGGAAGGAATCGGGGCTCAGTTCAGGAGGGAAGTCACCAGGCTTCTGCTCACTTCGTGACTTCTTTGGGCAACCATTTCGTCTTGTTTCTTCTCCTGTGTATAGCAGTAATAGTGGTGCCAACTTCCAACTATGGGGTGGTTTAGGGGAGAGGAGAAAGGATGGACCCCCTCCCCTCCAAAAAAAACCCCCCAACAACCCACAACCAAAAAAAAACCTCCCCAAAATGAGAATGTGATGGGAGCAGGATGTTTCTATTTGTCGTTGAGTAGAAATGTGTAGTGTGTTGAACTTTGGCTGAGTTTAATGCAAAGTTTTTGTGCTTGTCCTCATTAATACCTGAGTAAATCCAATGTGTTTAAAGGGGTTTTGTTGATATAAATGTGGGTGGAATCTTGCCATGGGGACCTAGCCTTCTGCCGGTGAGCATGTGGAAACTCAGCTGAGATTCGTCACAATTTCTGGGAGGTGCTGAGGGAACAGCAGAAGAATCATGAAGTGTGCTTTTTTACTTACTGCTTACTCTCTTTGGGTGTTTTGGAAAGTATCGGGTACCCCTATACTCCCAGCAAAATATCACAAGTGTCCTTTTATTTATTTTATTTTATTTAAAAAAGGAATATTCTTGAAAATCACTTAATATTGAGAGTCTTGGCTTCTCCCTTGTTTGAAATGAAGGTGTTCCCCCATGGAAGGGTTTTTATTCAGTCTTTGTGTGGTGATCAGAACATGTGGCACTCCAGACAGCTATTCTGTTCAGAGCTGAAAAACACCAAGCATTTCCTTTAATACCACCAATAAACATTTGTGTTATTTTTTTTTCCTTCCATAAAGTGGTACTCTAAGCGCTGTGCCAGTTCTCCGAGTGACAGATTCTTTTGGAGGCGAAAGAAAAGTATCAGTATTTACTGGTTACCATAAGTATTTCCAAACAATTTAAGTAGCACAAAGTCCTAAAATATTTATGTATGCACATCAGTTACAGTACTCTGCTACCATTTATTGGGCAAAATGACAAAATACATGTATCAGAGTTACGATTGCTGTGATAATTACTTGAGGGAATCACTCCATGATGAAAATTAAAAATAAAACTGTAGTATCGTGTACAGTGACTGAATATTTGTGGAATGCTTTATTCTACAATCACGGAGGTGGTTCATGTTTCAAAATATTTGATCCAGAAAATTAACGTCTTCAAAAATAGTTGCCATATTTTTACAATAACACCTTTAGAAGTTACAAAGGACAAGGCTTCTCATGCATTCACAGTTGATTTTTCTGTCTCACCTCTCCTGTTACAAAGGACTTTCAGACAATAAACTCTCAAACCGCTACGAAAATCACCTAATACCACTCCTGTGTGCATTTACAGTGGGTGATAACAGGGAACAGCAGAGCAAGAATGAAAGATCTTGGTTTGGGGGTCCTGCCTGGTAAGCATAGGCAGCCTCTGCCTAGTTATTCATCAGACGGAAGATTTTCAACAGAGCTGTGCTAACCCCCTCAGCTACCGCTTCTGGGCTGGCAGTAGCAGCTGTCTCTTACCATTATGCCCCGAGGAAGCGATGGCATTTGCCAGCAACTCCCTTTGTGTCTAACTCATTTCCTACATTCTCTTCTTTCATTTGCATAGTCAACTGGTCCTTACGCCTCAAGAAAATCAGGAGAGCATCTGAGGAATAAGTTGTTAGAAATGGAGTTTTTAAACATCACACCAGGAGGTGCATGCACAGACCTCATTATATTCCCAACAGGTCTGCCAGCTCACGAGAACATAACGCACCAGAAAGAGACTCTCTGTACTAACAGTTGAGAGTACGAAAATAAAGAAAGCAGCTCCCCCGCTCCCTCCCGTCTCAGGAAATCATTGTGTAAATGCAATGGAATATTCGTGCGAGCCCTCTTGCCATCCTGATGCCCTTCTGGTGGACAGGGCTTATTGATGTCAGGAGTGCTAGAAAGAGTAGGACTTAAGTTATAATAGGCTGCCTGCTTCTATTGTTCTTCCCTCCATCTGTCTTCCTTCACAGTAATTTAGCCTGGGGTTGTCCCAAAAGTGTCAGCTAGAAATTAGTCCAAATAACCTGAAATCCTAGAAGAGGTTAGATCAGAGACTTGTTTCACTGAACCTCTTCAGAATTAGGGCTTCAGCATCGTTAGTGCTTTGATCTCGGATGGTTTTTCCCATCTGTGGTTAGCCAGGCTGCAAAGGCATGCTAATGTCTTTGCTGCCCAGGAGAGATCTGGCAAAGACGTTTTCCAGGTAAGGGGCTTGGTTGACGTCAACCACTCTGAACAACCAACAGCTAATGATGCCTCAAAGGTGTCTCTGATAAATAGCAGTCATCAAGACTGACCCCCTGCCTTTCTCATTCTTTTTGACTAGCCTAGTGGATATCTGGTAAGCCTGACCACCTATTTCTGGGTGGTGTTCATGCCTTGATTAGGTGCTTTCAGCCAGTTACTCAACGTACTGTGGTCTCAGAATGTGAAAAGCTTTTTGTTGCCCCAGCTCCGTGCCCTTTTATTCTGAGTTTGGATACGAAGCTGTGTTTGATGTGGTTTCCCAGTGTTAAGTGCAACCCAGGCGCAGCTGAACAGTGCTGAACCAAACCAGCTGCTGACTTATCGAACAAGTGGCAAGGGTTCAATCACAAGTGCTGTTAATGCAAAATTTCTGTGCCTATGTGATTTTGGCCTTATTTGCTGTTGACCTGGTGCCGACCGCCATGCCACAGCTGATGCCAGTTGCCTGTTTGAAGTGACAGAAAAAGTACACTGGGAATCTCTGACAATTTTAACAACAAAGCCACTCGGGAAACTTCCAATGAAGCAAAAGTGCTTTGAAACACCTTGCTTTGGTTGCGAGAAAGACTTTGTTGGGTGGGTTTTTTTACAGGAGGGAGAAGAGGGATGGAATGAGTATTGCTGTGACCTGTGTGGGCTTGCAGTTGATGTGTTCTAAGTGACCAGAGGTGTGGTGTGGGATGCTTGTTTTCGTGGCCTGCTCTTATTTGGAAAGAACTCCACTTACCGCTCTTGCTCTCAGATAATTGATCAATCGGGCTTGAATCTAGGGGCATAAATCCACTGTAATCACTCTTCAGTGGATTTATGCAGCAGTGAAGAACCTAGCGTTGCCGGAGTTTGGTATGATCTTAGTGCTTGAAGGTGAGGGAGTGCCAACTTTGAACTAACATTGACAATCATTCAGACATGACAGGGTTTGCAACAAGCCTATTGCAACTGGAATATATGTGCAACATATTGCCTTTATCTAGCTGACGTGTTCAAACTAATCTCAGTGTATGCACAACTCAAAGTACATTAAGCAAAAACTCAGCAGCGCTTCATAGAAATGAACCTATAGGTCACTGTCAAAATTTAGGCTCTTGGTTGGCTTTAAGCTCTGTTGTCAGTGCTGATGTTTTATCTTGTTGTTTTGGTCCTGTTGGCTCCAAAAGAGGTATTGGATGTTCAGATGCTTTTCAGAAATGTGCTCTCATGGTCAGGAAGCTGAACTGGTAATAGCGATCTGACTATGTATGTTTTTTCTTATAAACACTGGTTGCATCTGTAATTCTATGGATGCCTGTAGGTATTCCTCAGCTTTGCAGAGGATGTGGTAATCCCAAATGGTGTTAGTGGCTTTGGACCTGCTTGGACTCGTGTGCCTATGCAGGAACCACCTAGAACCACTTTTCTGCTGGTGAGCACAAGCTGACTTCATATGCCTACAGACCATTCTGCAAATGAGCCTCTGTAGTGACCAGGGAACCTAAAATTGAAGCCATATGGAAACTTTCTGTGCATATTAAATTGCATGCAGCAGTGTTAACAGCATTTTGATTTGTGGCTGCAAGTAATAAATGAATTATATTAATTTTGTAGCTGCAAGCTAATTTCTCCAGAATTACTTTTTAATAACCAGCATCATGTTCACTGGTAAGATTTAAATACATTTAGGAATGAATTTGAGGATTTTTTTCCTTTTTTTAAAAAAAATTAAAATATTAGATTATCATTTGAGACTGAGTTTATTTAATAATTCTTTAGCTACTTCAGAGTAAAATATCACATAGTAACTGAGAGACCAGGTTGTCAATATGTGATGCAGGAACTGGGGTAGATAGGTGAAATGGGAAAACTAAGCAAAGAATCTGTATTGTCTTCTGCTACCTTCACAACTTTTGGCTTGAAGGAGAGAAAAGGCAGGTATAACATCGGTCTAGGATACCTGAGCACAAGAGTTATCCCTCCTTGTGTGTAGTCCTTTCTTGCCAGTAACTTTTTTTTGGAGGAGAAGCTGCTATCCAGAGATCTATCTCACTGGTGGCTCTAAGAAGGCAAAGGATGATGGTGAGTATATGCTTGCAGTCTGGCATTGCTAGAAATCTGTGTGATCCGGTATAAAATACTTTTTTTTATGCCTCGGTCCATTAATAATATATTTAATATATTAATACCAATGTTACTACTGTCATTTTTTTGTCCAGAACAGTGCTGAATCTGAAGGCAAGGCACATCCCAATGCATGGATAGGAAAAAGAGCGTAGGGAATATGACCACAGAAGCAGTGAGATATTGCACTCAGGCAGCTTGTACCGTTAGTCTCTCACGAAGGCCACTAGGCACAGCTTAAATGAACCACTGAAGAGCTTTTCCATAAGGCTGTGCCTGTGGTAGAGGCCATTACTCATGGCGGAGTCACCATCTTACAGAACGCGCTGACATCTGTGTGAGTACCTGAGGGTACGGGGAACCCGTGATTAAGTAAGATGTGGATGTATTGTACAGCAACATATCTCCTCTAGGGCATCTTTTGCAGGCTCAGCTGTTGTGAAGTGCCTGTTAATCCAGCATGAAGGCTGAAGTAACTGTTATGGGGTAGATGACCTGCTGTGCAAAGCAACTGCGTCGCTCAAAATGGGGATAGACAAAGTTGGAGCTGGGACACACTTGCTGTCCGAGCAAAGCACGTTGACATCCCAGGTTGTGTTTAATGCACCTGTCTCTGAGGAGGTAATTAGCTGAATTTGTTGTGACCACAAAGTTGCTTTTTCCCTGCAGAAGCCAAATACTCCCTTACCTGTGTTTCCACCAGCAAATTCCTGCACAGAATTGCTTTATCCACTGGGACAGCCATGGTGGCATCTATTCACATCCTGCATGACTTGTGTTGGGGCTGTGTTTGTCATTGCAGTATTTGTCGTTAAGATTTCTGAGTTTAGTTATCTTAAACCTCTCCTAAAAAGAGAGTGTGAGATGAGGGGGGACAGGGTTATCTTTCAAATTCAGCTCCTATTGTTTCATTGAATAAGGGAAAAATTGGGTGTGTAGGAAGAGTAAGAATACATGAAGTTTAGGAGTTGAGGGAACATGATAGTTATGACCCGCCTGGATGTGTTCCTGTGCAACCTGCTCTAGGTGACCCTGCTTTGGCAGGGAGGTTGGACCTGATAATCTCCGGAGGTCCCTTCCAACTGTTATCATTCTGTGATTCAATGACTAGTCTGAATCTATGGGCTGAAAGTCACCACAGCTAAACACTTGGAAACTGATGACTGGATGTATTGACTGGCTATTTACTTGCTATCTTATCACAGTCCTAAATTTTGTGCCCTTTTGGCATCAACATCAGTATAACTAAATGTATTTAGTCAAATGAACTCCCACCTTTCTGACGGGGAGCTGCAAAATCTGCATCCCATTGGGTATAAGATGCCTCTGTATGTGCGCTGATGGGTGTAAAGTGAACCAAAATGGTTCTAATATCTATTGCAGGGAATACATTAACTTTTCTAAAGTAATGCCTGTTATTTAGACAAAGATGCTAAGCACAAGAACAGCGCTCCTAGTAAATCCAGAGGGAAAGGGCTTTGCATCGTGACTGGCATGGACTCTCCCTCCGAATTTGGGGATGGAATCTCAATTGCTTAATTACTAAAATTAGCAAGAGTCCTGCTCCTGCTGTTCTCCATGTCTGGACAATGCTTTCCTTTCCCATGTGCACTTCTCCCAGAGCAGGGCAAATATCTGCTAGTATTCATGCGGGCTTCCCCCTGGATTCTGAGGAAGATCCCATCATAGTTTCTTTGTTTGCAAGCTGTCTGCCCAACAGAAATGTCATTTCAGTAGCATCTAAGCATTATGCATCTGCTCGTGTGGCTGTAAATAAATAACGTAGTGGATAAGACTACGTTTAGCTTCCCGTGTGGTTTGGAATACAATCTGGTATCTGCTTAACTCCCACAAAACAAGAGCAGACCCAAACCCTCACGTTCCTGCTTTCAAGTGTATAACATTTGTTATAATCTCTGATTTAGCCTGGATTCTTTGGCTGTACAAGGACTTCCAATTCAATCAATTATTATAATTTTCATTGACAAACAAAATGTCCGAGCACTTCAGAATTTGTAACCTTTTATGTGTGGCTATACTTACAGACCAGGGAATTTCATCAGTTTGAAAAATCCTATTACACACATTAATCAACTTCAATTAAAAAACAAACAAACCAAAACAAAAAGCAAACAACAACACCACCACCAACAACAAAAAACCAACCTAAGAGAAAAACCCCAAACCTGCTAAGTAATGCTCTACAGAAATATAAAAATCCTCCCAGAATTTCAGAAAGTAGGATGTTCACTAGGCTGGGATGGGAATACTCTGAATATCTTTAAAAAAAAAAAAGAGAAATCATAAAGGTTGTTTTTCTCTTTGATTTTTTTTTTTCCTAAGCCTCCTGAAATAGTCCAGAATTTCAGCTACAGTGAGATCTGGTTTGTTTCTCTACGATATGTTCTACATACGTGCTGTCCTAGAATTAAATAGTGCAAGCGGTAGAGTTACAGGGATAAATGTGGAAGCCTGTGGAGCTAGTGACAAAGAAAACAGCCAAGAGAAAACAGTGTTTTGGGGGAGAAGGAGGAGAATATCTCTTTATAATTCTCTAACAAGCTTTGTGGGTGATGCCAATTCGAATCTAGTTGCAAGTCATAGGACTCCACACTGCAAGTGTTTTAAAAAAAAAAAAAAGGAACTTTTTTTTTTTTCCCCAGAGCTCTTTCGCTTGTGAATTTGGTTTTCCTTCCTTTCCTAGCTCATTCTTGCACATCCTCTGGGGTCAGGGGGAAAGCTCTGCAAGAAAATAGGCCACCCTCTTGGCATAATGCGCAAGAATTGTGCGAGGCGACTCGCTCGGGTCTGCTTGTGCGGCAGAGAGGGCTGGGGAAGTGCGATTGTGCATGGCAGCCCCGTGTACGGTAGTTAGATTTGTATCAGTGAGACACGACAGGTCTGCCCTTGAGATTCTGCGGTGGCACGGTGCCAGCTGCTCGCCACGCTGATCTGTGTCTCTCCAGAGCAAAATCGCAACCTGCTGCCGTGGTTCAGCTCTGGGTCAGACCCACAGCCAGACTAGTGAGGGGTGTGGTGTTTTGTTTTGGTGTTCTNGGGAAAAAAACCCCAAACCACCAACCTGCCATCATGTTCGTGCCTGTGCAATCTCCACACATTTTAAAAATCTTTGTGCAGATAGCTATGAAGTGAAAGAATGCAGGCAGTCCCACAGGGAGCACAGCCAGGAGGTGTCCTAAAATGAGTTTATTCCTACTGTAAAGCAGAGGAGCTTTGAGATCTTCTCTGAACTCCGGCAAAGCAGCGGTCACCCCTCCCTCTCTCTTTGCAGACACATTGGGAATTGTAGGACTAGGGGGCTGGGGCACTGGTTTTACATTTTACTCCTGATGACTGTTGTTGGTTTGGGGGTGTTTTTTTGACACAGTTCAGAGGTACAATTTAGTGCTAGCCAGTCCTTCCTGCTCTGTGGTTACTGGTGAACCCAGTGTTGCAGCGGGAAGATACAAACCCTGCAGTTACACTGTTGTGCTTCCCACCCCTTTGACCAGTTCAGGCACATCCTTGTCTTCAAAGGGGTGGTTGAAATCCCAGAACATGAGGTTTACTTTGTTTTCCAGTGTTTTTGTTAGCAAAACAAATATTTATTTTCCTTACCCCTGTCCTGACATCTTTGGACGCCTTTTTTTTTTTTTATACCCTCGTGTTGGAAGCAGGATGTTAGATTAGATGGATGTTTCATGTGAACCAGTACAGCCATTCTTAAAGAATTAGTGTATTCCTGATACCATAAAAACATACAGCGCTTTTTAAAAATCACATGAAAATGTTACTCTGGGAAATAATAAAT
Organism: Todus mexicanus; assembly: GCA_013389965.1. Lineage (NCBI taxonomy): Eukaryota > Metazoa > Chordata > Aves > Coraciiformes > Todidae > Todus > Todus mexicanus. The sequence goes on along the minus strand of WEIS01087770.1, from coordinate 14,723 downwards.
AGCAAAGAGTTCCGCTGTGTAACAAAAACACAGATGAAATAGCTTTTCCTCTGCCAGCTTTGGGGTTCCCACCTCTAAAATTGACAGAAGGCTTCATTACTCTCGTGCTAGAGGACAGAGGAGAATAGAAACTTCTCACCTAATTTTTCTGGAGTGGTTGCTATTTTACATATTTCTATCCTCAAGGAAGCCAAGGCAGTTGAGAGGAGGACAAGGCAGGCAGAACTGAGCAGCTTTGTTTTGCGGGATGAATGGGGCTGAAAAGAGACAAACCTTATGACGCAGAGATTATGGGTAAAGAAACTCACCAGCTTTTATTCCTTTGAGTTTAAAACACCAGAACTTTCTCAACACTCCGATTTTTCCCCTAAAATAAGGTGATTTCAAAGGCTTTCATAAATCACGTCAGAGCTTGTAGCACCTTATATTCTGTGACTGGCCGGGGAAGGAGCACAGAAATGTTTGGTGTGTGCGTGAAAGAGAAGGTATGTGAGAGAGCCAGCTCTCCAGGGAATCCCCTAACTCTGTGGCTCTAAATAATCCATACGCTCCTAGACAGGGAATGTCAGGGGTTTTTATGCTGTCTCAATATTTTTCTATGACTTGCTCCATTATTTATTCTGGACTGGCTTTCCAATTTGCAATGCCCTGAGCAAGCGTGGTGCCCGCCTTGAGCTACCAGAGGGGGAATCTGGCTGCGAATTGCCTCCCCATCTGTCGTGGAGTGAGCGAGAAAGATCCGAACTGGCAGGGAGAAATTTTTTTATTATTATTATTTTCCCCTTTCCCTTTGCTTCTGCTGCCAGAAGGGGAAACTGGAACTGGCCCATGAGTTATTGAGTTAATATAGGGCCACAGAGCTGGAGACCCCCAGATTGCAGAGCCCGAAGTCTTAACACTCCTCGGGTGCCTGCTGAACGTATTGTGGCAGGCGGTTCCTTCCCTTGGTGCCGGACTTTACAGCTGCCTCCTCGCTTCGTTCCCAACTTACGCAAACATCCCCTTCCCTGCAACGCTGCTCCTGGATACCTGGTGAAGTCTCGCCCTCCTGCAAGAGGCCTCTCTTGCAAAAATTGCTCCAATAAGTTTTCTGCCACTTCTCAGTGGGAGGGCACCTGCACTGTTCCCCCCACTTCCTTCAAAGGATCCTTGCTTTCTGGAACAACTTACCTATAGCTCTTTGTGATATATGAATATATCTCAGTGTCTCTTCGTGCAAATCTGTGCCCAGGACTATGTGCTTTCTTCCCCTTGACCGGCTGCTCCCTCCTTCTGCTCTCCCTTGTCGCCTTTCCGTGCCTTGCTCAGTATCAGCTAATTCTGAATAGTAGCAGCAAAAGCAACCTGTTTTACCCGCTTTTCTTTCCCCAATCCCTTCCTATATTTGGTGCAAAAACACCTGGGGGTGCTTTTGAGATGACAGTCACCACCATCACCTTTCATCCAAGGCAGAAAAATGCTGCATGTACCTTCCACACTTCCTGACCCTGATGAAAGGTGGCATAATCCTGATCCAACCCCCCTGAACCAGAGCTAAAGCCTTTGCTTCGAAAGACTCTGTTTTGCACCTGATATTTGCATCTAGAGAGGATGTTGGTCAAGCAAAATCCCATGTTCACCCCCCTCCTTCTGAAAGCTTGGAGCCATTTAGACCCTGATCCAAACTTTGGGGCTTCTTACCTCTTTCCACAGCAGCTGGGGTAGCCTAGTCTGATTTGGAAGAGATGAATGTCAGGCTGCTGTTGTCCTGAAGGAGCAGCAATGCTTGACGGGGCAGACCGTTTACAAGAAGCCCCGCTTGTGAAATTAGGCAAATTATCAGGAAGAATGGGCCTGTCCCCTCTTTGTCAAGCTACATACTCAAGCGAGGAGCTGAGGTTGATGTGTCATTAACAAACTACGAGCCGGACAGAGATTCAACCAGGGGCTGCAGGTGGAAATCACACTCTTTATATTTATTTATTTATTTAATGATTCCCTGCTCATTGACAGCATGGCATTTTGAGACTTCAGGTGAATGCTTGCCAGGTAGCTGCTATTTATCCCTCAAAGTCAAGACGTCTTGCTCACTCAGGTTTAAAAGCTGTTGGCTTTTAGCTCAACTGTTCATTTGTTTTGTCACCTGTGTAGATTATTGAGAAATACCTCTTGAGGGTTAGCGAACGGCTGAAGCTCAGCGGGGATCAACTTTGATAAGGCACAAGGGGCTGTGCAGCCCCCTGTTGCTGCTGAACTAATGGGGGTTGCAGAGGCATCTGTAGTTTATCGGTGCTCTTTATTAGCCAAGACTAAGTTTAGCAAAGTTCAGGGAGTCTTTTCTGTAGTTTTTATGCTCTCCATGCTCCTGCACCCTTGTGCAAACTAGAGCTGGAGGAGCAGCTCAGGGCCCTTTCCCTCATGAAATTTGGTGTTTCGTTGAGCTATGAAGTTACCTTTTTCCTCTAACCTGCATTTCATTTGGCACCCAGCTGTTTCTGTGATGTTTTGGGTCTGCTTTTGCCGCGTCGCTTAATGCATCCTTCTGAAAATAGCGCGAAGTTTGCCCTGATAATTCACGATTTCCATCCCCAGGCTCAAGCACCATGGGGGGTGCAGGGAGGAAAGCTGTGCAGGCAAGGCCAAAGGCAGCTGTATACTGTGAAATAAGAAGGATCAGGCGAAAATACAGTATCACAGCTAATAGATGTATTTTAAAAGTGGAAACATCTATGTTTAATTGCATTTAAAGTACGTAGTGAGAAACCACAATTATACATCGTTATAACAAACCTTTACATCTGAAGTCAGAATAATACAAATAAAAAAAGGAAAAGTGCTGATTATATATGGTCAAAATAACTGAGGCAAAATTTCAACAACATCTCCTAAAATATTGGCATGTGGCCCCTGCCAGCAACACTCTAAAGGTCAGGCTGAATAACGTCAGTGACAATCACTGTTTTTTCTTAGCTTACCCAAAAACAACAACCCAAAAAACTGTTTTGTATTTTTTTTGTTTGCTTTTTTTTGTTGTTTTTTTTTGCATAGCTTTCAATATTGCTGCACTCTCACCTCTGCATATTGCAAGCCCATCTCAGTTCTGAGATAATTTCTTTAAAGTTCTGAATATTTTTCATCCAGTTCTCCTCAAATACATAATATATATTTTCTACCAATTATAAATACATCATTTTTATTCATCTGATTTCCATAACATGCATTTGTATAATTACTGTACAATCAAAATAGACATTGACTTTACACAGTGTGTATGCTTTTATTTCAGCGATATTGTTCAGACACACTGCTCAATGAATCAAGCAAATGGGGAAATAAAAAGAAAAAAGAAAAGGAGGGGAAAATAACCTCTCGGAGGAAACAGAATCTCACAGTGTTTACAGACGAAAAAAAAAAATAAAAAGAAAGGAAAAATACTTATCGGAAAAGGGGTTTATTAATACATAGAAAATCCCCCACAATAGTTGAAACACACTTTTAGGAACTAGTAAACACGTTAAATAGAGTTGTGCCAATTACGCAGTGCCCAAGCATCTGCTTGCTCTTAATTAGACGGGGAGGTGAATGACCACTGTTTATTTTCATTTTCCTCATTAATTATGAAAAACTGCATTTAATTCATCTTGCATGGTGAGAGACTGGCTGCGCAGATGTAAGTCGTAAGGGAAGTGGCTCTCTGTAGGCAACCTGAACATCGAGCTCTGCCCAAGGGGACCCCTGGGTGGCACTGCACAGTAATGCATGCCGTAATTGTAATTTTTGCCATAGTCCAAGCTTTCTTCTTGCTTCAGGGAAAATATCCCATTATAGTTAATTGGGGGAGGACTTAAGGGACCTTCAAACTGGGGGCTGGCGCACTCGGGGGAAGTGCTTTCATAGAAGGACTCGTAAGCGCTGCAGTAATTGTAAGGTTTCATGGACTTGGAGTTGTCGAGTGTCCCGTGTCCCGGGGGGGTGCCAAGCTCAGGGCTGTGGTAGGGGGGGTAGAAGGTGGAGTAGGGCGAGCGGGTGTGATGGGCACCTTCGCCCGCCTGGCCCATCAGGAAACTTCTGGCGTTCAGCTGCAGGCATCCTGCCACCAAGTTTGTCGTTGGCTGGGACAGACCCTTGCACAAGTTTTGGACGAAGGTGAGCAGGTCGGGCCTCTTGCCGATTCGCAGGATTTCAGAAAGAGCCCAAATGTAGTTCTTGGCTAGTCTTAAAGTTTCTATTTTGGACAGTTTTTGTGTTTTAGAATAACAAGGGACCACTTTCCTTAAATTGTCCAGGGCGTCGTTAAGGCCGTGCATCCGATTCCTCTCTCTAGCGTTAGCTTCTTGTCGCCTGAATTTGATCCTTTCCATCCTTATCTTGCTCGTCTTTTTTTTCCGAAGGCCCCTTCGCCTAGGCAAGCCATTCTCATCCTCCTCTTCTCTCTCTTCCTCCTCCTCCTCTTTTTCTGTGTCTTCTCCAGGAGACCTTTTAATGTTCTTTCCTCGGAGCACAATCTGCTTCGAAAAGCTTTCTGGGTTCTTCATTTGCTTTTGGTCATCACTTTCTCTGGAAAACTTTCTGCACATCTGGGATTCTGGCATTACAACAGACTCATCAAACGGTAGTGTTAACATGGTTCTATAATCTTAAGTTACCTGAAAGAATGCCAGCACAATATTTAAGTATTTCCATTTTTAAAGTTTGCCGACTTACACACACATCCTCATGCACCTTTCGTGCCTCTGCGTGCACGCTCCGTGCATATGAGTCTGTGTGTGTGCATATATATATAAATGCACAATCTATATATATTTTTTTTGCATAAAACGCCCGTTGCAAACACTTGCTTTTTAAAGAATGAAAGCTGTTCGGAATTTGAAAATCGGTTGAAACATTCAGGATCTTGCAACGAAAAAGCCACGTTTCCCACAGCTAACTATGGAGTAAATCAATATTTAAAATCTACAATTAGCTCCCTGCTCATTTATCTTATTTTTAAACAAGCCCTTCGAACCCTCGCCACCGTGGAATTCAAAGCAATGCAAAACATGATAAAGCAATACAGAAATTTCATTAATCCAAATTCCCCTGGGTGAAAAAATGAGGAGAGCGAGAGCAGTCTTAAAATTGAAAAGTGCCATATCTCTATTAACTGATAGTGAAATATTTTAAAATCACTTTTTCACTTATATTTCAAAGTTTTTTGATTTTTTTTTTCCCCCTCTCCACATTTCTTCCCTTATAAATCAAGATATTAAACTCTAGCAAGTTAGAGTGGCTGAGAAAAAGAAATTAATGGAACATTCACCCACCCCCCCAATCACCAGCTAGTAACATAATTAAAACTGATTTTTTTGGTAATATTTGTATGAAAATCCCATATTATTTATTTCACATTAAGACAAAAATCAGAACAATCTATCCCTAAACGTATTCAGCTTAGAGTTAGGAAATAAAATGCCCTACCTTTTTTTTTTTCTTTTTTTTTCCCAGCAAAAATTCTAATTGATATTATCTGTTTAGTTAGAATCAACTTATTTGTTTTATCTTTTTTAAAAATTATTTTTTTTTTTTTTTCCCCTTTCTCCCCCATCAATTGTAGGGGGGGGGGGGGAGGTGAAAAAATTCCCTGCACGCTATAGCAGTGTTTATGTTCTGCGAGGCTCAGACGTCTCCCTCCAGCTCGTAGCTGACAGGAGCGGTCTGTAGATTCTGACTGCAATCCTGCACGTGTGTTCAGAATCCAGCCTGGAATGGGAAAATAATTTCCTTCCCCCCCTCTCCCAATTATTTTGCTTTTGTTTGCAGTTTGGGAGCAGCAAAAGCTTGGATCCCTCGGTCCTCAAAAGAGACAAGCAAAACGAACGCAGGGACTTTCTTTAATAGAACAAAACTAAACAAAAAGCCCAGTCAAAGACTAACTCTATCAGTATTGTCTACACACTTGCAATATTACATAACACCAATGAAAGTATGCAATTGCAGCAGAAGAATAAAATGTTAGGAGGAGTTATTAGACAGTAAATAGCATACATAAAATACAAGACAATGATACTGTATCTTTAAACACTTGCATGCACACCCAGCACCAACTGAAATATATCTTTATTGGTATTACCTTAGCTTTTTATTTCATTCAACAATCAGTTTTCATTTTTTGCCTTCCAAATCTTTTCAGTCTGAATGTCGCATCGTCTCCTGGAGTCTAGATCTGTGTATATCTGCACTATCTCATTGATCTCTAAAAAGTGACATTGATGCCAACTGCCAGAGCTGGTACCCATGCCATCTGCTAGTGACGTCACGGGGCAGAGAAAACCACGTGAGCCTTTCTCCTGGGACCTTCATTCTGCACTGATCATCTGGCATCCCTCTAAGTGGGTACCAGCATTCATGTATCAACACAGAAGGTTAGACTGATAGAAAAAAAAAAAAAAAGAGGGGGAAAAAAAAATAATCTGCACCAGCATTTCACATACAGTAGGTGCATTTCCACTGGAGCTGTTTCTTTTTAGCAGTCTAGCTGCACGGGTAGACGTGCCAACATTTGGTGCTATCCCTGCCTACAGGTACGGCTGCCCTGTGGTTGTTAATACGGTATTGTTTATACGGAAAGTGCTGTCTCGGATTGATCCGAGTCCCTCTGGCGCACCTGGTACCCAGGAAAAAAAATAATAATAAAGGACAAGGAAAGGAAGGCAGGAATGGGGAAGCGATGCTGGTGCTACAACACAACATGGTCACAAAAAGTAGTTTTTGTGTGAAGCTGCTGCGAGAGATTTTTGGGGTGTGGGGATTTTTTTTTTGCGGCCAGTGTGATGCCCCAGAGTGCAGCAAAGCTCCTGCTGGCTGGAAGAAATTCTCCCCTCGCATCCCTTAGTAGGTTTTTGACATTCCCGAAAGAAAAGAGGCATTTGTAGGAAACTGGATGTATGAGAAGGTTGAACAAATGATGCCTTTTTTTCAGAAGCATGTGTCGAGGCTCACTGGTCCCCGTCCTGCCCTGATGTGATGCGACCAGGGACCACCTGCTCCTGGTTGAGCGACTCGCTCGCAGGTGGAACTTGGGGTACTCGAAGGGTTTGCCCTTCTGCCAGCTTTTCCCTGCCTGGTCTTTTTGCAAATGCTTCCCCGAAATCTCTTTAAAAGCTGAGTTCCTGCCGTTGGAAACGTGTTCTTCCTCCTCCTAAAAATCTCCCCCTGCTCTTCCATTTGCCTCCCTGGCTGCTGCTTTCTTCGTGCCCTTGTTCCTCCTGTCAGCTGCCTCTCCTGTACTCCCTGCTCTTCCTCCCTTAACCCTTTTGTCTCTTCCCACAGGCAAGAAACTGTTAAATGAAGCTGACAAAGCCTCTCGGCTCAACCTTGCCAAGGAGCTTATGGCAAACTCCACCTTGGTGGGTTTGGGGTTTATTTTATTTTATTTTATTTTTATTTAAGGAGTTGTGTGTCACACGTGAGTGATATCAAGACTGTTACGGGGGAGCGACGTGTCGTCTTAGAAACGTTGGGGTTTTTAAGTTTGTTTTTAGTATTATCGTGTATCACTGCTTTTTAGTGATTAGGTAATCTCTTTTTTTTTTTTTAAAAGTGCGCGACGGAGTATGCCTTTAGTATTAAAATAATCCCTGGCAGAGCTGCTATTGTTATGGGTCTGTGTCAGCGTTCCCATTATAAATCCTGTTTTTGAAGGGTTTATAACTCATCTGCTTTAATTCGCGTTGGGCCCAAGCTTGGCATTAATGTTCTGAGCCCCGATCCAATTGTTTTGTTTTCGCAAAGTTTCATTTAAATCTGTTTGGGCATTTTTTGATTAGAGAGGGGAACAACGAAAAAGTAGCAGAACGATGTGTGTGTGGGGAGAGCACGTTATGTGCATCTACGTGAGTGTGCTCAAAGATTTTAGAGCCTTTCATTTAAAAAAAAAAAAACAAAACCAAACCCTCACCCCAACCTTTGCAATTTTATTTTTTATATTTATTTTTTTTCCAGAAGTGAGACATATCAGGTCATTCCTGCTTTACAGAGCTCAGGTATCTGCTTTTAAAAAAATGTCTTCTTGTTTAAGGCAAGTGTCTTTGAAGTGACAAAGATGTTAAAACTTCATTGGCAACTGTTCGAAGGAGTGAGAGCTGTGCTATTCAGAACATTCGTTTCATTTTATCCCAAATATTACAATCTGTGTAACAGAGGAGAGAGTAGCATCCTATTATTCTCAATAGGAATTTATGTATTAAGATTTATATTGTGGAAGGTCCTAAGGGTTGTCAACCTTTTCAAGGATTTTGCATATTCAGAGTATTATACAATGCACGATAATCTAAATATGCAAAGTCCTGAGGAACCAAGCCCTCTTTCAATGCATACTAAAAATACTACGAGAATCTGAAGGGAAGGTTGACATCGCAGTGGCTCCGTGTTAAGGGAAGGACCTTCACGATTTCCAGTTATATCACCCAGCATCCAAAATACACTTCTCGTAACAATATTTTTCTCAGCCCTTTTTTATTGCTGAAGTAGGTGGCATTTTTCAGCTACTCAAATCTTCTTGTGAAATGCATTTTTGAATGGCTTTTATACTGCTGCTGAAGACAAAATAAATGAATTAGTTGGTGTGTTGAAGGATTCCCTCTGTACCAGTAGCGATACATTTTTTGCAGATTCCTAATCCATAATTTGACCTTTTTAATATTTTCAAATAAATAGTGGGGAAACAAAATAGCTGAGATATCAAGGTTTAAAAAGCCTCCACTGTGCATGCATAATAACTTTTCATAAGGATTTTACTACGCAGTTTGTATTATGGATCCATGATATGCAAATGCGTACTGCTGTTAATATGCATTCACAGCATACCCCATAACTGCTGCTTTGCTGTCTACTGTGAATGCATGTGAAGAATAATACACAAAACGCAGTTAAATGCACTCTATAGAACGGCTGCACAGCACCGAATACGTTCCTGAGTACACACCACAACCTTTTCTTTTTTTTTTTTTTCCCTGTGCCCTGGCTCTGTAGTTTTGAATTCTAAGTGACTCTCTTTCAAGTGCAATATTATTATAATACATTTAACGCGGGCAAACATTAATAGGTTCACTGAAATACTGTCGAGTTCAAAGGACTGCAGAACCTCTGCGGTGTATCAGGGGGACTGACCCAAACTGGAGTCTTTCCAGTAACTTCAATATGCTGTCGTCGGATCCTTGGGGAATGTCTCTACCCTTTTCATTTTCTTTTTTCTTTTTTTTCCTTTTTAAAATTTTTTTTCATCGTCTCCCAACTGACCCGTATCTCCTGGTTTTGCTGAAACTGCATCAGAATGAAGGAACTCTGATGATGTTTGCTCAGGACCACTTAGTGCGTGGCAGTCTTAGGTCATTCAGTGGTAGCAACGGGACCTTGTGGGCAACGAAGGAATGATCAGAAGGGGGAGTTAGCCAAATCTTTTTCTTGTCTTTGTTTCCTTGCCTTCCTAGTGTAGGCGCTAAACATCACAGCGACTCTGCTCCTCATGAATGTAAAGTCATGGTAACAATCCTGTGATGCCCAACTCCTTCTTTCTCACTTATGACCTGTCATGAACTTGCTTTCCTGCCACAGCACCCACATGCCCAGCCCAAATATTTGTGGAGGTCCAGAAATACCCCCTCTAAACCCACTAGCCTCTGGGCAGGCTCTGATATTTGGTGTCTACACCAGAACCCAATTGTATGTCTGCAGAGGGGCTGGAGGCTTTCCTCAGCAGGTAGCTCTATCTTGGGAGCAGGACTGGGGGAAAATGTACATCCAGTGGATCCTAAATTGCAAAGCCAGACCACGAGGGACAAATACATGGGTGACTAGGAAAGCCAATGACTCCTGGTTGCAATCTCCTGCTGAGTTCAGAGCTCAGGAAGAGGTGGGAATTCCTGTCTGTTTTTGGTTGGTTTTTTTTTAATGGAGGTTTGTTGGTTGGATGGTTGGTTTTCTGTATTATGATTTTTGTCTGTTTTGTTGTTGGTTTTGTTTTGGTTTTCATCAAAGTAGGGGAAAAGAAGATGGTGTCATGGGCAGAGACTCTGGTCTGCCAGTCCTGGTGTGTTACAGACTGGTCAGAATGAGGTCCTTCTGGTGAAGGCAGGACTCTGTCCCTACACAAGGAGCTGCTGGGGGAGAAATCAGACCGATGTGCCATATGCTTGTTTTGTGTGCCAGCTGCCCATCCTGTGTGCAACCAGCACACTATGGGACTGAAGTGATGTGTGTCCCTCTGTCCAGGGGTGACCCAGCTCTTACTTGCTTCTCTGCACCCCCAGTACGCTGCTATGGACAGCTTTGTGAGGGGAACCTGCTGTTCCCATCAAGTTGGCTAAGCCTTCTCCTCCTAGTGCTAAGATGATGTTCAGGGATATACGTCCTTCTCCCAGGAGAGATTAAAGAAGACACTGATAAGGACCCTGGGCTTCAGAGAAGTAACCTACATTAGCTCAAGAGGATTCGGTTCAGGCTGAAAACACGATTTTAACCCATCTGTTAATGCCGGGAAATATTATAAATGTGCTTTGCACTATCTAAGCCCCCTGTAATGAGGATGTACTTCTTGCTCTGATCAGACATCCTTAGTTTTATGTTTTGAATAGGCTGTTAGGGACAAATACGAAAGAGCTGCAGAGGGCTTAGTTACTCTATTTTTAATGGGAGTCGCTTGAGCAAAACATGAATTTAGAATCTGAAAATGATCTCTAATACACATTGCTTATGGCTAACCAAACATGAGAGCAATTTCTGGTCACTAAGATTTCTGAAACACCTGCCTAGCATGGGTTTGATTTAGATATGACATACATTTGGCATAATCCTATTAATTTTGAGCTACTCTTGGCTTATGTTAATCTAAATGAGTTGAGAGGGGGTGGGATCCAGTCAACTTAAGATGGAAAATGTTGTGGGTTTGGGGTTTTTTTTTAAAGTCAGTAAAATACGTTCCACCTAGGAAACTAATGGCACAGTATAACCTGAAAGTTTTGTTACCAGGTTAAGAGGTGATATGTAACTTGCAGCAATATGAGATTTAAGGTACTTCTTTCCCTGAGGAAAGCACTGTAGTCAGAGTTTAGAGTCGGACATGTAGCTGTGTCTCTTCTTGGAACTGCAGGAGATTGGGATCACTCCTCTTGCTTTGCGGTGTGAAGAAACCCTAAGGTGTAACTGAGAAACTGATGGGTGCTTTATTTTCATTCATACTTGGTAGCTGGGGTTGTCACCCTGCCTTGAGGATGCTCTGAGATGAGCAAGTTCAGCAACCTGTAGAGGCTGCAGCAGGGACACTTGGCTGTAGCACAAGCCCTAATGCTGCTGATTGGTGTCTACTCTTTAAGAGGAACCTGTCAAACAGCTAGTTAGTGATACTGCTTTTATCCTCCCTTTCTTCTGCCGGTGCCTACAGTGATTCACAGGCATGCTTTCTCTGTGTTTCCATTTTGAGAATGTCTCTGTCCCTATCAAAACATGGTTTTTTGGGATGGACTTTGCAGCCAGACCCTTCTAGAAGAGATAGCATGGGTGAGTGTGACCCCAGAAAAGATCTGAGTGGTTTCCTATTCCCCTACCAGAGGTGGTGTTGGGGCAAAGCCTCTTTGGGAAGAGGTGGGAGCTCTAGGAGTGTGCTGATGGTGCCAACTCAGAACAGTCTTAGAGAAAGCACGTGTTAAGATGAGCAGTTTGCTTTGGGCTATGCAGCATGCTCTACTTTAAATGTGATGCACAAGGAAACAGAGAAGGGGAATTAACACTGACTTGATGGCAGTGGAAAATAAAACCTGAGCAATGTCAGCTTCTGGTGGGCAGTTAATTATAGGATTATTATATAGGAAATTATAGGACGTTTTGTAAGGGGAACTTTGCAGAAGATCCTTGCAAAGTCTGTAAGAAACCCTGACATTTCCATTATTTGCTGCAGACCTTTGAAACTCAGCAGGGAGAAAGCCCTCAGGCTAGAGAAATGACTTTTCTTTACCCCCATGAAATTTTATCCAAGTTCAGATGTGCTGCAAGCTCCAAACTAAAAATTGTCATTTCCTTTTTATTGTGTGCACTCCTCAGACAAATTTTAACAGCGTCCTTAAATAATATCTGAACACCTGAGGAAAAAAACCAAAACCACAAAAGTGCCTTAGAAATAATTTCTTTAAACTTATTTTGAAAGCATATTATAGTTGAGAAGTTGAGTAGCTGACTGCAGGAAATGCCAGGGCTACAGTTGCCTGTGAAACCTCTATTCTTTCTTTATGTACAGATATGCAGGTAATTTCTTACCAGTGCAGCTCAGATAAAATCCTTTGTTTTTATGAAGTAATATTAAGTGTAGGACAGGATGACTCAGGCTGACTGCAATGGGAATATCTGCTCCTTTTCATTTGCTTCCTATTACCTGAATTTGTAACCCTTCTTGGACAGGGGTCTTCCTGAGATACTGGTCTGATGAAAATAAGTACATTTTCCATTCAAAAAGCAGAAAAGCTGTGCAATCAGGCATCCCAAGCTGTTAGTGAACTATGGCCTCCCTTAGGTTTCCCAAATTTGTGTTACTCTTTTGGCTCCTCCCAGCATCTGTGATTGCCAAAGAGCATCTGGAACATGCGATAATGCACGCACTGAAATACCTTACTGGAGATCTTTCCCTATCTAAATGAACTTTGGGTTAAGAAAAAACAAAACCCAAACAAACTCAAGCCAGTGTCAGAATTATATTTGTCTTTATAACACTCCCATGAAGCAGGGAAATGCTACTTTCCAGGAGGAAGAGGAAAGAACAAGTAACTTCCAGCACATATCCTCAACTTGTTCCACTGATTCAAAATGCTTGATGCAAACACTGGTGATAATCACGAACCCAACATCTATTTGATAAACACGCTAGGAATTATTTTTCAGAAGTAGGTTAGATGAAGTGTGTGATCACTGGATCCTCCCCCTTTCTTGCTTTTTCTTGTTACACAAAACTGTACAAATCTTAAATGATTTGAAGGCAGTAGTAGGTGGACAGCAATATACTTTAGATGATCTTGACCTTCACATTTTTTTACCTCAAGTCACAGAGAGTTTATCGTAGCTGAGACTGGGTCATCTGAGGTGTTTTCCTACAGGATTGATTTTCCCCTGGCAGTACTTAGAGATTCAGCAGCAGAATTTGACCGCAAATAAAATGAGATTTTATAAAACCGTTTTCTGGATTCAATCCCCAAGCTTCTGAGAAAGTGGAAAGCGGAGCCAATTTCAGCTCAGCTGTAAAATGGTGCTGAATTCAGATTGGGCTGTAATCATCTTATTCCAAAATAATTTTTAAAGAACATTTTTTCAGTGATGAACAAATAATTCTATTACTTCTAGCTGCAGATCTACTTCTAGAGTAACTGATGTTTCTCTTAATAAGAAAAACCAAACAACATTTTAATCTGTTTTTGACCAAATTTCCTGGGCAAGTGGATGTTGTAAGCTGTAAATTTCTTAGCTTCCCATTGCAAGCCTCATTATTTTTCTAGGAGAGCGTGAAGAGGAGAAGATCAAGAATTGAATGATGGTTCCTTGTCTATTCAAGTACACAACCGAAAGAAGTAGAACCCGAGAGGATTTTGTTTATGCTCGGATAGATGTTTTTGTAGGATCTGTGGATACCCCCTCTAAAGCATCTAAAGCAGCACTGTCTAAAAACAGTCACTAACATTTGCTGAAATCAACATGAAGTTATGAACTGCCAAAAAGAGAGTTGAGGTTATCACGTGTTTAAGTACAAGCTGAAATAAACAGTAGTTTCAGTAATTTCCCCCTCTTTCCATCTCCTATGTCTGTCTAATCTCTAAGGAGCTGTGTAAGTCCTACAGCTTGCCAGCTTCCCCAGCCACCAGGCATCATAAAAATCAGTTTTTCATGCCACAGCCTTGAGCACAAAGTGTTGTTTTTGGAAGTAACTACTCCACAAAGCAGTCTCACCTTACAGGGCAGGCAAAAGAAATCCACTAGTATCTTTTGGCAGTCCAGAGTTTTCATTTCAGCCCTTGGTCTGGCTGAGGACTGATTTGAATCCCCAAATAGTTTAAAGTAACCATGGCCAGAATGCACCTGGAAGTTTGGCAAAAAGCCTCATTTTCTGGCCAAATTGTCTTTCCTAAGAAGGGAGCGAGGCTTGCTAAGCCTGAATTCTGCTTGCTTTTCCCCTCTGTTGTGCCAGTTACTGCATAAACTGCCTTTCTACCTGGCTTACTTATTCCTTACTGGAGGCTGGACTCTTTAAGCTCTTGAAGTACTGAGAAAAGGTCACACAGGGGATAGCTTGGAAAATGCTAAAACTCTCAGCGGTCAGCAGAAACACTATTGAATATGCACATATTTTTGCAAGTTAGGAATCTCTTATATTTATTTTTTTTCCTGTGGTATTGTTCATAGTGTCAGCCAGTATGTATCTAGCCTGATTTCCATTTCTTCATGGCCATCTTTAATTCAACTGCTATTTTTGGAGCAGTACTTACTGCAGCTCAAATCACTGTTACTGCAGCGTGGCCAGGAGATGAAAAAAAATATGCACTTCACAAAATATTCCAAGATACGCATTTTGAACAACATACCATAATATGTTCAGGGCCTCATTCTTGTGTTCAGGAGTTTTATGTGTGTCTTGGGCTAAAATTCGAAGTGCACTTTCTACCTAGAGAGGTATGCTGGCTTCTGCATTCTGCATTTGGACCTGTAAGGCTTCTCGCTATGTAAAGCCATCTAGG
>WEIS01087763.1:0-24857 GCA_013389965.1 Todus mexicanus | reverse complement strand
CAATGTTCTGTTTTACATTCTGTTACCACTCTGACCTCATTAAGGCCCTTTTGTTCTGGAACCTCAGTATCAAGACTTCCCTTTGGCCACAAAGCTGTCAGGTTCACTTACAGCTCAGTTATAAGAAATGGAAATCGGAACAAATAGGAAGCTCTAGCTAAATCCTGCCTTTACAGCATCTATGAACTATATTTTTATAGGAAGCAAAACATACGGAAGGTGAAGCTCGCTCTGTGAAAGATAAAACCATTAAAATAATTTACAGAGTATCTTTGATGTTCATTTTCTTCAGTTGCAAGAATTCAGTGATCCATCAACCGCAGATAAATGTTGNAGAATTCAGTGATCCATCAACCGCAGATAAATGTTGTGCTGAAAGCTTTTGCTGAAAGTATGAGAAGGAATAAAAGAATTAGAGATGTAAGAGTTCCATAGATGCCCTGTCTTGACATCCCTGTTTCCAAGCCCTATCAAATCAAACAACTCATTTCTCTGAGATGTTAAGGTTTCACGAGCCCTAATTTAAAGAGGAATTACAGAGAAAATCCTATTTTACCACTACTCCTCCTATCAAAAATCAAAATATTCACCTTATAAGAAATTATACATGTATGTAATAAAATATTTGAACTGCTTTTGATTTAATCAACAGCTATTTTTTTGATTACTCAAGAGTCCAACCACGGCTTAAAAATGTTTGTTTAAAGGGAACCAATCTCTCCAACTGCTAGGCAAGCTTCGAGGTATCTGCTCATCCTTCTGGTTTTCTGCAGCTCAGTGAATATTGCTTTTTGGGGGGATTTCTGACACTCATTCCAGGAAGAATCTGAAACGGTTGTCTTTGCTTGACATATGAAGAAAAGAATTACACAGTGATATTTATTGTTTCCCTATGTGAAGACTGAAGCCTCTTGGCCTCCTTTAAGATGCACAACATAGCTAGCACCTAGGGATCAACCCAGCCGATCATTTTGACTGAGACTTAATGCAGAAGATCAATTAAAAATGTCAATGGATTTGCAAAACCAGACGGGAAGAGTAACAATGACCTGGTCACAACGGGAACATGCTTTCTACTCCAAAGCAAGGAGCTGCCTTTGGCTTCTCACAGTTCAGCTCCCACCGCCCGCTCTGGCTACGAGGCAGCGGTAGTTGAGAGAAGCAACCATATCTTCCAAAGCTGTGGCTGATCCTGTTCTCGTGTAATCAGGGATGACCTTCAGCTTTCTGGCACATGGACCTAACTTGGGCAAAGATCAACTCTGCTGATTTAAACAAACCCTTCTATTCATATTAGGAAACAAGCAGTGTTTGTACTTGCTGATTATTTTGCATTTGTTGGGGCTTTAAGGACACAAACTTATTCTGCAGTGTGGGTTTTTTTCTTAGACATATAGTGAATATTGCTAGCAGAGATTTTTTTCAAGTGACTGACAAAGCTACAAGTCGCAGCACACTGCAGCGTCTGAATTCTATTCTAGAACTTCCAGCTAATACAGTATTTGACAAAAAAAACAGTTGGTGTTCCAAATTTGTATTTGGAAGGAATATTTTTGTAGAAAATCAAAACTAAAATCAGAACTGCATAGTTTGAGGAAAACATAAAACTTCAGTGTAATAGTTCTATTGAATCTCTAGTTTGGTCTTTTAACACTAAGCCAGTGTGATGGACTGTATGAATGCTTGTAAATCAATGTTTTCATAGAACCGTAGACTGGTTTGGGCTGGAAGGGACCTTTAAAGCTCATCTAGACCAGCCCTCTCGCAGTGAGCAGGGACATCTGTAACTAGAGCAGGTTGCTCAGAGCCCCATCGAGCCTGATCTGGAATGTCTCCAGGGATAGGGCCTGATGGGTTTTGTTGTTGTTTACCATTGTAACTACACCGAAGCTTTACTAAGGTTCATCAGGACGCAGACCACGGAGTTGCAGGCTGAGCACATTGCCAGTCTACAGTTTGGGGTCATAATTATTTGCCACTGAAGAGTCACGCACACCACCACTCATGGGTTCTGGGGGTACCTGCCAACAAGGGAGCCTGCTCAGCCCGTTTCTCAGTGTCTGATATTATGATCACTTATCAGAATATTAAAAAACTTGGAAAATATCAAAACTGCTGAAAGGAATTGGGAGTATGAGAGCCGAGTAACATTTCCAGCATCAGCCACAGTGCACTTTGTGGTTTTAGGCACGCCGACTGCCTTCTGGATGACTGTCTGTAATATAGGCCAAATATTTTAGGTAAGATTCACAGACTTTAAGTGAAGGATTACATTATTATCGTAAAAAAGTTACTGGAGAACACTATTTTTAAAGTAATGATACCGTTTATGAGCCAAAATCCAGTTTTTAACTTTGGAGCCAGGACCCAACTTGCACCAATTTTCAGAGGCCATATATTTAGTGTCACACTTGCTCAGTCCCAGGTCAAATTCTCTAATCACACCTGCTGCCCATATGCTGCTGTGTCCTCGGGCTGCAGCCGGCGAGGAACCAGCTATCAAGGGCATTCTGCACAAGGTGGGAATCAATACTCAAATCCTGCCTCTCAGGCAACACAGGTACAGTTGCCCAGAGAGAGATGCTGGCCTGTGAATGCACCAGCCTGCATTCAGGAGCTATCAGAGTAAACAGAGTTCCTTTAAAACCTGTTTTCTAATATAATACGAGCTGTGGAGCTGGATCTGGATACAAACTTCATGTCTCAACAGCTGGAAAATCACTTTGCTATTATGTGTGTCTATCAACTGCAAAAAAAATTGAGATGCATTCCATAATGATGATGGTGTTCCACCTCACTGAAAGAGAGCCCACTTCTGATGATGTTACCTGTAACACCACTGCAGAGCTTTCCTGTTCTGTTTAAACAAAGCTCAACAACCCAAATCAAAACTGTTGTACGTATCAAACCTGGTATTTAGCCAACTCCATTCCTTCAGATCCCTGTCTGTGAGCAGTTCTGTGAGCAGTGGTCAGTTCGTTGGGCAGTGCAGAAATAACTCCTGAGCTGTGCTTTCTGGATCGTTCCTGTCTCTTGTAATTACTTCTACTCATAGATGGCTGCCAAATTCTTCCCAGTGGACATATGGTCTCAGCAGGTGGGAACAGGCCGAAAGTGCTTTTCTTGCACTGACGTCAGTGGGGGAAGTATGACTGAATTCAGCTCCCAGGAAAATTAAAGATTACCTGACTACTGCCTTTTTTTTCAAGAGCACAGTAGCTTGGCCTAGTTCTTTCTACAGCTTCTCAAGACATCTTCATACTTCTTCTTCCAAATAGAAAGCGCCTTTACTGTTAATCAGAAGATAATACCAGGCAGCCTCTGCTAATTATTTGTATTTTTGCTTAACGCTTATAAATCTACTTGTTCAGGTATTATTACAAGCTAATATTTGTCTTGTAACACGCATTAGTCATTACAATTAGCAAGTAGAAATAGATTAGTCATGCGCAAACAATCTCATAAAAGAAGTATTTATGCCCCCTTTGGGGATGGAAAGGAAGGTAATTTGAGCCCTTTATGATTATCAAGGGAAACCTGACTTGTCTCTTCTATTGACGTCGTCATTTCAGGATTTCTTTTTGGACACACTAACTGTATGTGGGCTTCCTTCAAAGCATCAGTGGAAGCTGCATTAGTGATTTAATGAAAACCACCAGGGGTTACCTTTTCATACAACTGCTAGTCTGCATTGCTCTATTAAGTGTCACTCTTTTCTTTCGAAGATCTTCTCAGTTAATGTATTTGCTCTTCCTGTGACTGGCAGAACCTTCCTTCCACATATAGGAATTTCCAGGTTTTGTCTGAGCAGAGAACATTCATCCACAGACTCAGGGCTTCTATCACCACTCTCTGAGAAAGGAACAGTGAAGACTGCAAAACTGGATGGAAGATTGGGATGCCACCTGAATCTGTGCGGAGATGTCACCAGCAGCATGCAGCAGATCACGCAGCTCCCTGCACAACCGCACTCAAAGCAAATCCAGTGATCACTCCAGATATACCTTCCAAGAGAAAGGTTATGCAAGGAGCTGATCAAAAACATTAGTCCCCAAGTTTACTCAGAGGAATTGCAAAAGGCAAGGGTCTGCAGAAGTCCATGAGGAGGCAGCCTATTGCTTTTTATTTCACTTTCCAGTGGCTTTTCTTTGTCACTTCTACACCAAATTTCTTCCTGATTCTTTTGAATTTGATGGGCCACTCCAAAAACCTCACTCTTTGTGAGCATGTATAAAATCTCCTTAAAAGTCACTTTCAAAATAGTTAGACTAAGCCGATACAGAAGACCATTTTAAAATTAAAACCCTAAGACATTTCTCAGAAGTCACTTTAACGACATTAGTATTTTACTTTGTTCAGTGCTCACTCGCACGGGGCACAGGTAAGTGCAGTTACCAGCTGAACAAGTCACGGCATACCCACCCATGCCTTCTTATTTCTCTTTACTCTCCTTCATTTGCTCTAATATTTGCAACGCAAAATCAAACGACTCGCAGCTCTTCCTTAAGGAAGCATCTTCTCCAACTGAAGAAGCTGTCAAGCTTCCTGAAGGAAGCTGGGAAAAAAAGGTCTATTTGTTGCTGTGTTTAGCATGATTACAAAAATAGGTCACATATTGTTTCTCAAAGAAATGGATCACCAGCACACAGGCCCCCACAACTCCTCCTGGTCCCCTTCCCTCCACCCCCGTATGCAGCGCTTGAAGCATTCCAATATCCTTGCCAAATTCCCTCACAAATACTTTAATTCTTTACGTGCATGTCTCATTCCATCTGTTCCACACGCTCTTTATGCCATTTACATTCATTGGCAGAGTTTGTGAGATGACACCACACATTATAAATTCGACGTGTCTTAAAGCGGTTTTAGGTAGCGCGTAAGGGAAGCGCGGAGTCGCTCAGGGGCTGGGGTTTTTCCTTCTAGAGACCTGGGTTCATTCAGCTACGGGCCAAAATGCAGGTGAGTGTCACCTGCAGGGTTGCAGAGCAGTAAAGCTGTGGCTGGGAAATGCAACATTACCCCTTCAGTTCCAGGAGGCAAAGACAATTCTGCTTTCTGGGGTTTATAAAGGGACTGTGCGTATGAGAGACTCTGTGCCCAAGTAAGTGACACGGAAAAAGCAAACATGATGTAAAGGAGGAATAAAGGAAAGCAGTGGCCAAAGGGCAAGGTGGTGTTAGGCATGTGCATTGGTACCTCTTGTGGATACCAAAAAATTGGGCCCACAGACTGTGAGTCATGGGGCTTTGCCTGTGGGATATAGGCCATTGGTTTGGAGGTTGTGCAGTGTGGTCACCCCAGCCCACAACCAGCTGTAAGTCTGGCTCGGGGAACACAGAGGGGCCATTGCAAACATCTGCTGGACACAGACTTAAAAGTAGTTTCCAGGATAAGAACAGGAGCAAAAAAACCCACCCTCTTCAGGTTTCAATACAGGGACATTTGTACAATCAAAACACAGATCAGCTGTGCACTTGGCCACGTGCCTTAAACTCCTGGAACAAATTATATGAAAGCCTCAAGCCATGAAATTTCAATTATGTTCTAAGTGCTGGACACCAAACCTTTTCTTTGACCTCTGGTAAGAGTGCCTCAGATAAAAGAAACATGCACTTAAAGGACACAGGTGAGTCCAACAGAGATTCAGCTAAAAAACCAGCCCAAGCATGGCCTGCCCCAGGGAAGACAGGAGCCATAGGGCACCTTCGGCTCCCTGCAGGACAGAGCATCAGTGTATCCCGTTACAAGGAGTAAGATATCGTGGCAGCTAAAGCAGCGAGCCAGAGTGCTAGAGATCGATGTTAGAAGCATCCATTGCTCAGACCATTATACAACATAATTACTTTGCTACTATTAGTAAGGTGTTGGGAAAATACGGCCTGTGTTTCATCAGAGGTCAGTCAACAGTTCTAACCTTCCCTTTTCCCAAAGCGAGACAACACAGCTTGCTTACCTGGCAAGAGAGATTTCTCAATCTTTACCTCCCTATTTTTTCACATTCCTTTCCTCATCCAATTTTTCCTGTTTAGCTTGTGTGCTCTACCCAATGCCTTGTTATCTTCTACCCCATCTCTCTCTTTCTTCCCTGCCTGTGATTACTACATTGTCTTTAATGTTTTCCCGCTCCCCTTCGTTGCCAAGCTGTAGTTTTCAACTGCTGTGAAAATGTTTGATTCTTACAGTTCATTGTCTCTCCTGCAAAGGAATCATCATTTAAAATAACCTGTGTGTGCAGTGAAGGGAAGACTGCCATTCCCTGCTCGCCCGCACAGTTTGAAGCCTTGTAGGCTATTGCATAGCAAATGAGAAATAAGAAATAAAAACAGCCACCACTGTCTTGAATGGGAAAGGAACTCAAGATGGTCTTTAGAGCACGGCATTGGATTTTTGATCTAGGTTTTCTCATGCTGAGGGAAAATAAGAGCTAGATTCTCCATCATACCAATACTCTGTCCTTTATACACGTGCCAAGTCAACCTAGAATAATGCCTTTGATTCCTGACCGCTTCATACTTCCCTGTTTAAAAGCAGAGCAGGATCAAGAGCTTGAGGTGATGGCATGAATTCAACACCACGTTTAGGCAGTTTGGTCTGAACCTGAGAGCTATCAGAAGTGTTAATCTGATGGGAAAAGAATTGAGGGGTAGATTTACAGCGGACTTAGGCTGATGCATCATCCTGTCCAAAGGAAGGCACTGTTGTCCCAGAATGGTGCACAGCACAGATGCTCTTGAAGCAAGCTTGGTTCCTCAGCAAGACAGCCACAGAAGACATGCTGCTCCGAGCCCAGCCAGTGGAAAACGCTGAAGGGAAGCACATGGATGAAATCTCTTCCTTCAGCAATGCTCTATACCTCTTGGTTCTCAGCTACAAACTGCTGACCTTCACGGCCACCTTTGCTCACCTCTGACAGAATGAGATCACCAGCCAAAGAACATTGTCCTCAAGTTTAGGTACCTAAGACCATCCTTTCAGAAAACATTAAGAAGCTGTGTGCTGTTCCCTTTTAATACAACAAGGAAGTGGGAGACACCTGCCGAAGGAGGTTCAAACCCACATCTCCCATGAAAATGACCTAACTACTAAATTACAGGGTGATCTAGGTGGAGCGTTCTCCACCCATCCTTTGATGATAGTCCAGTGTGCAACAGAGAGAAAGATACATTGAGCAAAAGAGAAAGAGAACAATTAAAGCCTACTGATTAAGGCGCAGACTTACTTTGCCTTGTTTCACCATTTACTCCTTTACCTAATGACATCATGTAAGGCATTTCCCAAGCGCACACTCTTTGATCCACAAAACCACTAAAACGTCAGCGAATTTTACTCATCTCATAAATGTCACTCACCTACAAGTTAACTTCCCTTCTAACATCGTTATTTCACCATTCAGATTTTCTTCTCTTTTTTTTTTAGGTTTCTATTGCCTTTGCTAATCACTGCATTATCTTTACATTTGAACATTACATCCTTAGCACGTGCCACTGGCACAGTGAAGAAGAAACAGAAATCGCGTTGCCAGTTCACTTAGCGTATTCTTGGGGTGGAGAAAACCAGGTGGATGGGATACAGTCAGTGGTGAAACTCCGTAAAACCACCCAGGTAACGATGTCCCACCAGCTCCATTTCCTCAAATTTCAACCATTCTGCATTACAAGAGATTCTGTCATTTTACATTTTGCCTTCTTTCCAGGTAGATTCTAAATTTTCACTTTTTCACATCATAAAATATCACAGAACCACATGTTACACGTAATATATATAATTTATGGTTTCTTATCCTGGTTTTGCGACCTTATGTTTGGGAGTCAGTACCACTTGAGAATGACAGCTATGAGAAATATTTCCTATTCCCCACCCAGGCTGCCAAGCATATAGACAAACAAAGAAAGATAAGCGAGGAAAGTTCCTAATACAAATGTGTCCACAAAATCACAGTCAATACAGAACAATCTCCCACATCTGTGGCACTGTCCTTATTGTAAATATGATGAGATAGAAACAAAGTGAATACCTATGTTTGAAAGTTCAAAGCTTTTCTAAAGGAGAAAAAAAAAATCTTCATTTAAAACATTGTGTGTCCACCTCAGGATAATTCTAATGACAAAATAGACATGGAATAAAATCACTACCCAAACAGCTTATAAGTTCCTTGGTATTTTTGTTTCACAAGTGCAACACCATGGGCAAGGACACTGGAAGCAGCAAGAGCAGTTTTCTTCATCAGTTTAGGATAGAGTTCAGTGTCTCCTGTGGTTTAGGTATAAAAAAGTCTCGTAAAGAGGAGGGGGGGAAACTGGTGATGGGCACAGCATGTAGAGGAGAAAAAAGAGTAGTCAGTTAAGCCAGGAAGAGAAGCTGCAGCATGAGGAAAGCACAGTACAAATTCTCCTTAAGCACCAGGCACACAGGGAACTGAATAAAATAATTCCGAGTAGTAATCCCAGTGGGACTTGGGCCAAAAAGGTAAAAGGAAGAGAACACATTTCAGTTGTGATTCAAGAAGTCCTGGAATCCTTCCTGACCCGCTGGGTTGGAATTTCTGACTTGACACCCTGCTTTGACTCAGAATAGGAAACTGTATCCTAACTGCAGGTTTCTTTTTATAGAGTCAACTTTATTGCCAGCTTCCTCTGGAGCACAAGTTTATTCCTCGTAGTCCTGAAGCAATGCACCAATCACAAAACACAAGTGCAAGAAAACGTGATCTCTCTTCCCCGAACATAACAACGCCTTTATCCAAGAAGCAAACAAGGGGGCCAAAGCTGGTCTTTATTGCCCCTCTCACTAAATACAGGCTGCACTGATGGGCTTTAAAAGCAGCTGGTTGATCCTTCTGCTCCTCCTTCTCCCCCTTTAAACTTGGCCAACAAGAAAGGAAAGAGACATGGTCCAAGAAATGTTTGCCAGGATTAGAGGCTAAATCAGAGATTTCTTGTGTAACGCAGTAACAGGCAGAAAATGGGAAGAGACGTACTAATAGAGACAGCGATCGCAAGGATTTTCAGTAAATTTCTTACCCAGGAGATGGGCTGTCCTGGAGACACGACAACTCTGAGCTGGTTTGGGGGCACTGGAACTGATAACTTTGCAAACTCCAGAATATATGGTCTGAGATGTGTCCTAGCTTTGGTGTCATTTAAACCTGGAAAAGGGGAAGGTTTAAAGTAAATGTGTTCCCTTTTGTATTATTCTGTGACCAAAAAGGATAATTTCATTTTGTCAGCATTTCCATTTAATGGGAAATACTGATAACTGACACATTTTAAAAATACATATAAATCACGTAAGCCAAGCAATACGTCTCAGGACCCTTTTGGAGGTTGAGACAGGACCTCCTTTTTTTAAAAAAAATCCACTTCACATTTGAATCAACATCGACCATTTAATCCCATTGTATCTTATAAGCAACTGTTTGATTAATGGCAGAACAAGTATTATCAATGAATCTTTCCATTTCTTTCTTACTGAAGCTTCTCTTCAAGTCTATGAAGCTATGAAGTTTATGAAGGTATGAAGTTTCAAGTCTATGAACCTACCTAGCAGGCAGGTTCCAGTTCTTGGCATCTAGTTTGGGTTTTAATTAATTGTGGCTATTAAGTGACTTGCCCAAGGTTATGAAAAAATTAGAGATATAACCAAACAGAGATACTGCAGAACCAAGTCAAGCACTTTAAACTTAAAAGCTTTTTGTCCCACACAAGAAATTTAGAAATAACATCCCTATAAAGGGCAAACCTCCAAACAAAGGGGTGTGTAATACTGTATTTTAAATTTCCTGTCTACAAAGGAAAGTAATTTTAGGTATTCAGCCAGAAGTTTAAGTAGTAAGTCAGAATAGGATGCAAAGAAAGTCTTTCTGCAGAACAAAAATTCTATGGATTTATGTTATAATATTTGTTTTCCAAGAAGACTTTTATTTTCTTTAATCCCGTCCAATATGATTACTGCGTGAAACTGCCTTTGTGGCAATTAGGTGGAAGAGTCTTCTATTGCGCTGTTTAAACACAGGTTAAATGCCTCCATTTTGCTTTTGTTCTTTATGTTTTATTGTTAAGATCACCCTGTCTAGTGACTGGATCTGCAAAGACAGTTAAAACAAAGGAGACTAACGTGTACAAGACTGATGGGAGGGTGAAATTTTGTTATCGGAAAAATGCAACCAATTGCCTTCAGTCACCATTTGCAGCACTGGTTCCTACATGGATTTATCTCTTTCTTTTGTTTGCGATGCCTGAAGAGTCTCAAGATTGTGGGTTTGTCTCACGAGCTCCCCTGAACCAATTTCAGTCCTTGCAACAGCAGAAATAACATTTCAAAGCTACGAAAATACCATTTTCAAGAAGGACTAATGTGTTCAAGCCTCACTCAGGTCTCATTTGAACAAAAATTTGTTTTCAACATGTCATCCAGTATCTTTAATTCTTTGCCACATCTGACATGGAAATCCGAACTGGATGCCTGTCTTCTCCCTCCTCTTTTTCTCAAATATAGTGTTCTAGGGAGGAGAAGGCAATAGATTTGAGCATGGCTGAACAAATATTTCTGTTGGAAATTTCTACCAAAATACATTTTCACTGATGTCTGTGATTTTTTTATTTGCTTTCTCAGACTTTCCTAGGTGTGGACATACATATGCGAATGTATCTGACTCTTTACAGACAAAAAACCCAAAACAAGATAAAAAATAGGAAAAAAAAATCTAAATACATCTAGGTGAGATTTGGGGGAGTTTCTTTCAATTAATATTCACTGTTGCTCTTTCCTTAGATTCATTCCTTCTAATTAGCAGTGATTTAAAGAGAGAATCCTGCTTGCATCACCTCGAGGCACACAGCAACAGCAATTGGGACTGTCTTTAACACATTCTTCCCACACAGGGGAAAGAACCTTCCCCTGTACAAATTACCGAAAGGATTTAGGTCCACTTCATCTGGAGGGGCTTCTCCTGCTAGAATTTTTCGCACGTTATCTCAGGCAGGTCACAGGAGGGACAGGCTGGAGCATTGGTGGTAGTAGCTTCACCAGCCAACCGCTCCAGTGGCTACTGGAAAGAGACACAGACATCTTTAAGGCAGCGCTGTAGAGAAGTGGATTCTCCCTGCACGTTGGTAACAGCCCTGCACATAACGGAGATTGCAAAGATTTGCTTTTAATGGCAAATTTGAGCTGGTAGGTTTGCAGAGTGGAGTTATCACCTCTTGCTCGATTTGGAGAAGAGAAACTAGTGACAGAACTGTATGCCAACCCTCACCAAAATATCAGCTTCTCCAACAGACCACAGCCTGTTCTCAGTTATTCCAAGAAAACGTTCTGATCGTGTAAGAACCATCTGAGAATGGTCGCTCCCAGCACAACGTCAATCTTTGTCCTGGACGCTGAAGGTAAATCAGGGGACTGTTCTTCCCTCTGGCCTGTTGGGTGGTGTGAGAGCGGAGCCCATGCGTGGAGCTCCCACAGACGTCAGGGGAAGGTTTATGCATGAACTGAATGCAGAAAGACAGTTGAAATCTGCTCTGCGGCGAAGGCATCTGCATTGCAGATTGGAGAGGAAAATTTTGCCCTAAGTGCCAAATCTCATCTTTTAAGAGCAAAACTATTTTTGTTTTATACAAGTGCAGAAAATGATCATTTGGATAATATAGAACTGAGTAGTTTGGGGTTTCTCTTAAAGTAACCTTCCTGCCATTTTGTGAAGTATTTTTCAGTTCTTAACTTTTCGAAATTATTTTTTGGAAGATATTTTTGTTACCACACATTTGTAAAATTGACAGGAACAACACAGGGCACATATTTATTTATTTACTTACTTACTTGCAGATTTTCAAAATGACTTGGAAAACTCAATGTGCAGGGATAATTATTCCCTGTTGATGTGGTAAAAGCCAATACCGTTCAGGAACAAATGCTAGCTGCGAAAGTTAGCAGAGGTTTTCTTTAGATAGGAACCCTGTATAGTCATATCAGTGCGGTAACATTTCTTAGCAGTTCAGAACAAGAAGAAAAGAATGCCATGTAAAACTTCTACACGGAAATTATAGGCTAGAATTCAGAGGTGGGTGAACACATTCTCCCTCACTGAAATTTTGGGCTAAATTTCAGATTTAAGACTTTTTGGTCAAGGCTATTATAGAGGCCATGGGACATTTCATTCCGTCTTTATTGCAACCCCTGGCGTTTGCAAAATGAGCAATGGGAAAATAAAAATCTTCCTTTTGCTTTTATTTGCACGCTAGACAATGCTTTTTCCTTCTCTCCCTCACCACCCCTCTTCTGGATAAATCCAACATGCAATTTTCTGCCATTTTAAAGCCCAGTTTAAGTATAGGTTTAACAAACACAAAGAGCAGGTACATTTACTGATACACCCGATGACCTGAAAAATAGGTACTTCTGCTTACAAAGTAAGTACAGTGGAAGCTTTGTGTTATATTTCAGCTGGAAATGGCTTTCTTCGGTAGAAATATGTTTTGTAGCAATGGCTTAGAATGAAGAGGGGAGTGATGGAGCAGTAAAGCAGATGGGTTTGGCAGCGTCAGTGACTGGAGGACTCAAAAAGAACTTGCTTTGGCAGATAAACTGCTTTGGAAAATTGAATATAGTGAGTCCGTACAAGAAGCTTTAGCCTCATCCACAACATCGAACCATCTTGGAGAAGTGCAATAAAGGGCAGCCTGGTTTTGTGTGCACAAGACAACACCTCCAGCAGCCCCACTACTCCTTTCTCGTTGACTCGAATATGATGATGCCTTTAATCTACATCAATGGTAAAAGGTATTATTTACATATTTTCAAAATCCTGTATGTGAGCAACCATCTACGAACACTGCCCCATATCTGACCTCAGGAAATTCCACTGATCTTTACACAGGCACTCGAGTCTGTGAATTGCAACTTACTGGGGGATCTATTCAGCCAACCAGTGTACCAAACAAAGAGGCAAATAGGACCACAGGCCCAAAGAATTCTGCTTCCTATGAAGTGCTCAATGATGGTGCTTTGCAGCACTGAGCTTTCCTTTCTTCGTTGCTATATATGTGCTTCAAGTGGATATTCCTCTCAACAACCCCTGTATTAATCCAGCCTGTTCTCTGTTGGCTTGGATGGAGTAGATAATGACTTAATCTGCAATTTGATGTAAGAGTAAATGAAATTTGGCCCTGACATCAAAAGCATTTTAGGGAAGGGACATGGTCTTAATTACTGCCTGTGAACAATCCATCTGTTCCCCTGCAAAAAGGTTTTTTTAGAAGTGTTGCATGTGCAGTTTCTCAAGAAGGGGCCCAGTGATGTGCTCTGTTTGAGATGGCTCTTCATCATCTGGACTCCGATTGTCCCTGTTACAAATACCGTGAGCAAATGAGTTAAGACCCACCTATCAGCCAGGCACTGGCTGTTCTCTTCTGTCCTGAGAAACAATTACCTCAGGATCTACTTCAGAAAATGAAAACGAGCAAACACGGGCTCCTCCTGACATACTTGTTTTGAACACCGTGTGCATTTCTTCCCTCCCGTATCAATACAGTTAGATCATGTTCTTTTTTCATCAGGTTACAGTACATTTCACTCTGTCAGCATGAGATAATTTGCAACAGAGGTGATACATATCCCTCGCTGAAATAAAGGATCTTCTCATGCTACTTAACAAAGGTCTGATTCTAATCACATTCATCATTGTTTGGTTCTGAAATTTGCTGGAATATTTACATGAAGTAAAACAAAGTGATCTGAGCAGAAAATCTGAAAGGGAAAAATGAGCTTTAGAGATTACAAAAGTGGCTATAAACAAACCTCTCCCAGCAGAGAACCCGGTAGAGCTTTAAAAGCTATCACTTAAACTCTTTACTTATAGTAATCTCCCTTTCAAAGGGTTAGTAAAGGAAAAAAACCAAATATGCTTGAAAGAGACAAATGAAAATCTAATTACAGTAAAACGACTTCAGAAATACTCACATAGTTACCCTTTCATTTGGGCCAGGAATGATAGTTGCATTGTATGAATTGTGATTCATAAGGAAGTGTGAGAGACTTTTCGTTCAGTTAATAGCAATTAATGTTTTGAATGGACTCTCTGTACACCTTTCTGACATAGGAATATTCATATTTCAGAGCCAAGATAATTTGGGGAGTGTGTCTTAGTTAAGTAATGGCCAAATATGCAAAAGCTGATGCCTGTAATTGATGCCTGTATTTCGTAAGAAAAGCGATTTGTGAATGGGAATAACCAAATTTATGCTCGTGTCACCTGTATACCTGTGAATTAATTTCTGTGCAGTATTTTGAACGTGACAATAATACCTCTTCTGTATAGTAGTCCTTAAGTTCTTTACAAGCATCAATTATCTGTCGGTGGAGGGAGTCTTGTCCTCATTTCACATGCACAGAAATCGAAGAGTAAAGCCATGTAAGGCTTCCGTAACAAAAGTTGGATTAACTAGTTATCTTCATCTCGGAGAAGAGAGTTTGAAGAGAGAGAGAGATGTAAATCCTGAGCGTTATGGATAAAATGGATGAAATACTATTATTATTATTATCTGTTTCTCACATTACCAGGGTCAAGGAGTCATGGCGCAGAAATCTGATAAAGGAGTTTAAAAGCAGACAAAACAAAGATTTTTCTTCATAATTGAAACTGTGGATTTCATTGATGCAGGATGTGGTGGAGGATTTGAAAGGCCTTATACTATTTCATGGAGGACTGATTCATTGATAGGCATTAAACATGATGGTTTATATGTGTCCCTCATGCGTGGATACACCATAAACTATTCATTGCAAGGAGCAAACTCAAAGAGTTTTCAAAGAGAGTTTCTACTTCAACTAGTAGTAGGGGGATAATCATAGATACAAATCCCTGTATCAAAACCTCAGATGGAGCTCTGGATTCTGAATCAAGCCTGTATTCTGGCCCTGGGGCAGGAGTGGCCAAAATAGCACAGGAATAATCAATCTGAAAGTCCAAGACAATTTAACTACTTTCAAATATATAATAACCTTTCTCTCCACAGCTTATAACCCAAAAATTCTTCTTAAACTTGACCCACATCTCCTTTTTTCCCCTTGTCCTGTGTCTAAATTCTTTGAGTGGGAATGAACAAACCAACAGAGCTGTCCAGGCACTTCCCAGCATGTAGAACTTACAGTTTTTTCTCCCCAGTCTCTGCTCTGAAGATCTTCATTGCTTCAGAGAAGGAGGAAGGAAGAGACCAGGTTCCACGGAACAAATGTTCCTGTAAACTTTGCATTTTTCATCGAGCTCAGCTGATGGCCATGTCCCACTTAAGCGAAATCCTCCTTCCAGCAGCCCCTCGGAGAGAACACGTCGTGTCCAGCACTCAGGCAGAAGAAACTCTGACTGCATTCCCCAGCTCACTCTGAACTTTCGACCCCATTGTATACTCTGATTACTGGAACCAGCAGGATTATTTCCACGACCTACTTTCTAGTATGTTTTCCTACTGCAGAGCGGTATGGCCCAAGTGCTACTCAATGCTGGAGTTTTAATGTGGCAGGAACTTTTCAAGTGCCACATTAACTCTTGCACGTGATGGAACGGTGCTCGTGTACTCTGTACAGATGCACAACTGTTCTTTCCAAAAAAGCAGCCTTTAAAAAGCGCATTCACTGCTGCTGGAAGATCCCAAGTCATTGCAGTAACAGTTTTTGTGTAGTTCTCTGTTCCTCAAGACTCATCAACCCTAAAGTGAGAAACAAGAGAACAAAGCCAAGCAGACTTTTCCTGGTGGCTGTATTAATTAAGCAGCTCTTCCTGAGCGATTAGCACACGTACACCCTCCTCCAGAGGCCAACATACATTCTGCTGTTGATGAATGGCAAGGGATTGTCTGCATTCCATGCAACTGCTGGAATAATTACTACCTCCACAGCAAGGTATCTTCCATCCTACCTGCTTCAGAGATGAACTTTAATCCTTCCCATTGTCTATGGATATACCTTTTGAATTTGAAGTTGTCCTCAAATTGCCCTGGCCTCTGAACTTCATAGTTTCAGACACCTCAAACACTCTGATGCTCTAATGAGTGGTGCCATTCACCTTGGTCCTGCGTTTGGCAATGCATCGGTATGAAACTAGTATGTTTGCTCTTTGTACGACTGACCTTACCTAGTAACATCCACTGCAAAGAAGGCAGTGGCTTCACCCTTCTGCATTGCTTCACTTCTGCTGGCCTCAGCTCTTGAACTCCTTTCACAAAGGAGACTGTAAATAATAGATTGTGTCAAAATTCCCAGTGAAAGATTACAAAGGTCTGAGACAACGACTACAGACACTGTACAACACAACCCAGTGTTACATATGATGTAGGCTGAACAAGAGAGAGTGCATGTACCTGTGCCCCTGGATAAGCACGATGCTCGAGTCAAGAGTATCCCTGCTGAAACTAATGGAATTACACCAGCAATGCAAAAAGATCAGGCACAAATTGTTTTATACAAGGCCTTGCTTTGATTACATTATGCAATGAGTGGATTCTTCTTGACACAGCCATATATTTGTTGTATAAAGATACAATACTTGATCTGTCTAAATCCTGCAGGCAGGCAGGAACTGGCCCAGCAGAGCGAAGCGCTGCCGTTTGACTGGCAGGTCTGAAGTGACATCTCTTCTAGTTTAAGTTTCTTTTTGGTGTCAGTACAGCTGAGTTTTCCCTTGCAATTCTCAGTATAGTTTCAATGAGTGGTCTGAGCAGCTTCCGTCTAGCAGCTTATCTACATTACTGCTGCTTGGCAGGACTGTAAAAGTAGAGATAAACCCAGTAGCAGGAGGTCCACCACCTTAGCGGCCAGTGGCCTCAACAATTAACAAGCAGGGAAAAGAAAAGCAAACACCAAGCACCAGGCAAGGCAGCAGACTCCCTGCACAGGGACATCTCACTAGGTGCAGCACCCAGTCACACAGTTCTCATCTTCATTTACCAGACCCAGAAGTTTCTCCAGTCTCTAATACCACATAGTCCTTGCATCCCTGCCAAACTTCTGAACCCCTTTGCAGTCCCTCTAGTCCAGCCTGAACCTCCTGCCACCGTCCTTGAGCCCATGCTCTTCCCCCAGTGCCTTCTTCTGCTGTATCACCCACAGGCAACACCGCTGACATTCAGTCTCTGCAATTTCCATCCCTCCACTGCCACAACTGCTTTCCATCTCTCTGTCCCCTCAGAACCAAAAAAACCCCTCTACATTGCTCTTCACAGGAGAATAAATCATCCCAGCATCTTTAAAAACGGCAAATGTCATGTGGAGATGCCCAAAAGAATAATTATATGTACATTTAAAATAGCATTATACATGATTAAAATATTTGGGTTTGTCTGTGGGCAGTAACTTTTTGTCCCTTTGTGTTCTAAGTTGAATAATTGCTTGAGGCACTAACAAGTTATGCAAAACTTGAAAAAACTGTATAGAATAGTCCTTAAGAGAAACAAAGAGGAGAAGACAAATCATACAAGGTATCTCAGAATAAGGTAAACATCTTGTGAGTATGATAAAATAAAAAAATGCTATCAAGTAAAATTCGTCCCCTAATTTACACAGAGTTTTCTGTATTGTTCAAGCACAAGGACAGGGAATTCCTACCGCCTTCTGAATACACAGTGCAATCCTCTATAGACCAGGGATGAAAGCTTTCAGGATGGTTGTCTCCGAGTCAGAATCACAGAAACACTAGGGTTGGAAAAAACCTTTGAGATCATCAAATCCAAGAGTTATCTAACTCCACCAGAGTCACTCTACACCATATCCTTGAGCACCACATCTAGAAAGCTTTTAAATACATCCAGGGATGGCAACTCAACCACCTCCCTGAGTAGCCTGTTTCAGTTTTTGATAAACCTTTCAGCAGAGAAGTTTTTCCTCATGCCCAACCTAAACCCCGCCTGGCCTAACTTGATGTCATTTCCTCTTGCCCTCAGCTGCGACTTGTGAGAAGAGACCAAACCCCACCTCTCTACAATGTCCTTTCAGGTAGTTGTGGAGAGGGAGAAGATCTCCCCACCAACTCCTTCTCTTCAGACTGAACAACCCCAGGTCCCTTGGCAGCTCCTCATAAGACTTATTCTCCAGACCCTTCACCAGCTTTGTTGCCCTTCCCTGGACACACTCCAGCACCTCAGTGTCTTTCTTACACTGTGGTGCCCAAAAGTGAACCCAAGATTCAAGGTGCGGCCTGTCCACTGCCAAGTGCAGGGGGACAATCACTTGTCTAGTTCTGATGGCCACACTATTACTGATGCAGGCCAGGATGCTGGTGGTCTTTTCGGCCACATGGGCACACTGCTGGCTCATGGTGTCCTAAAGATAAATTTCCCAGGCTGTGTCTGAACCAGCGAATGAAGCCACTGGTGAATAACTCTGAAGTTCAACATTGATTTGAGCTTGAGGAGTTGACAGGTTGCAGAGTGAGCAGGCTAAAGTGCTTGCAAGCCTGGCTCATCTCCACAGTCGCGCTGTTCTGAACCTGTGAGTTTGGACACTTTCTGCACAGCCCTGCTGAGCTCCCTGGGCTGGTGCTAAGACAAGTGCCCCTTGTGAGGCTTGGCAAGGACACCGGGATACCAAGGGGGGCTGGAAGAACTCTTTCAACTCGTTTGCATCTGCACAAACACCAACACAGGGCAGGATGAAACAACACCCAGAAAGTGAAACTAATGCAAACAGTATTAGGCAACACTGTAAACAGTTTAGAGCACTTCTAGGAGGAAACAGTAGCAGGATCTGTTTGTTCTTCCCCAGTAAACATCTCTACTGTGGAAATCCATAACAAACACTCTTTAAAGAGCTCTAGCCCTGAGTACTCTAGATGGCACCCGGCCAGGATCACTTATTCTGTAGGAGGCCTCGTTGGAGACATATTTGGAACTAGCCTTGACTGACTGACTGACAGTCATCCTTCTCCCTCCTGCTATAAAAAGGAAGGGTACATTTGCCTGTGTGTTGTTTTTAAACGAGCTCTTTGTGAGTGTTATGGAAGAAAACTAAAAATAGACATTACTAATAAACCATTGAAAATAAAGTAGCGTAACTGGACTGTCTACGTTTCAGGCTTTTCATAAGCCAAAGTACTAAAGTAGCTGGTTTATTGCCGTGGCGAAAACTCCAGAATTAGTCACCAACTTTTGACTTTCTCAAATACACCAGAGAAAAGAATTCACACAGGTGTTTTCTAGAGGTAGAACACGGTTTGAGTACAGGCTCCAAAATACCAGAGGCTGGAGAGGCTGCCTTAGAATCACAGAATGTTAGAGGTTGGAGGCGACCTCTAGGGATCATCTAGTCCATCCTCCCTGCCAAAGGAGGAGACATGGAGAAGCACGGAGAGGTGCCTGGTGGAGCTCTAAGGCTTAGCAGAAGACAGTGGATTACTTTTTTTTTAAAGCCTTAAAGGCTTAGCAGAAGACAGTGGATTGCTTTTCTTGAAAGCTTTAACTTCCTGAACCTGCTTTTCAAGCTTCTCCATCACCAAATATCCACACAGGCACAAGGATGCTCCCTTGTTTACGAAGCAGACGGTAAATCAAAGAAGTTCTCATAGTGTCATCTTTGTAATTCTTGCTTTGTGCTCCACAACAGCAGCAGTATTCTCAGGACCCACAAACTGGAAAATCTGTCATGAATTAAATGTGTTCAGGCTTAAGTGATTTTAAAACACTCATTGCCTATAAAACTACTGCAGGATTTCAATTTTATGGTATATACAATTAAGTTGTACTAGAAGTTCATCAAATGCTTCAATAAACCCATGACTGCTGGGCTTGCTGCTTGTACACCGGGTAAAGCTTAACTCCAAAGCCATTTCTGCATAAAGGGAGAGGAAATGTTTCGAGTCTGTGGGGGTGCAGGTGCCTCTGAACATGAGAGAACACTGTGGAAATCACAGTGCAAAGAGATTGCTGTTTTGTTCAGAAACCTGTCATGGGTCCAAAATCAATGCTTGGAGGAAAAAACTGCCAAGCAGGAGTGGGTAGAAGAAAACAGCGAGGCAGGAACTCTGAGCTGGATTACAAAATTCTGAAGTGACATAACTAGTGAGTGCATGTAAGTCCTTAGTCTCAGTAAAACAGCCACAAAATATGTCTCCTTGAAACTCACTTTCCTTTCCTGGGCTATAAATAAACTCTTCCTCCCGTGACAAGCTTTTCCTTACTGAAAATAAAGGGATAGGATATTCCCTCTGCTCCCCACTACAGAGGTGTTTTCTTTCTCTGTGTGCTGGAGAGCCATTCCCAGGGCTGGAGGACTCCAGCAGAGGAGATCCAAGACAAGGATGGCAGGGGATAAAGAGCCACATGCATCTCTCATTGCCCAGAGCAACTATTAGAGGAAAAGTTACTAATAAGTGAACAGTCTCAGGTGGATTTGCTTTTCTATGTGTGTTGCTACTTTTAGGTCTGAAAATATTACTTTTCAAGGAGACTGGCCTAAAAAGAGCAAGAGATTTGGGAATCCTTGAGCCAAATTCTTATCAAGGACTCAAACAACACGAAGACAAAGCCCAAACAATCCTAATTCTCCTTTATCTTCTTCCATTTCCCTGGGAATGGGAAATCTACCCTGAAATTACCTGCTCTAAGCTGCTGGTACCAGGCTCTTTCTCCTCTTAGTTGATTCTCCTGACATTTTCATCATTCAAGAGAAGTTAATTTATCCACCCTGAACTGACGTTCTTTCAGAGACAGTGATTTCAGCAGGCAGGGCTCAGAACTCGCTGCCACCGCCAGCACTGCTATTGGTCTGCCGTGACCTTAGGCAAGTTATTTAACCTCCGAAAGTCTCAATTTGCCAGGCTGATGAATGGCGATGAAAACTACCTCATGATGATATACTTTCTTTAAAAAGTTATTAAATAC
The DNA here is from genome assembly GCA_013389965.1 of Todus mexicanus. Taxonomy (NCBI): domain Eukaryota; kingdom Metazoa; phylum Chordata; class Aves; order Coraciiformes; family Todidae; genus Todus; species Todus mexicanus. The sequence goes on along the minus strand of WEIS01087763.1, from coordinate 3,996 downwards.
TTTGCAATTACTGGATAAAGGTTATTCTTAGCCCTTCAACACGCTTCCATCTCTCCCCAGATATTCAAAGTAGCTATTGTCCAAGTTTGGTGCCCAGTCACTTTTGAAGTGACAAGTTAATTTTCTCAGGAGAAACAACACTCTATGCGCGTCTCAGCTGCGTGTCCTCCTTTCCCAGACATATGGACTTTTCTGCATTTATTTAAGCATAGGGAAATACACGTTTCTGACTGCTTAGGCAGACAGCGCTAGTTTCTAGGTCAACCAACCATGACAGCTTATTTGAAACGGGAATTTTCAATCAAGGATTGGGAGTGTATTTAATTCTTTAATGTAACAGTGTTCCATTCATTCCTGCTTTTCAACCATTCACCTTCAAGAACCATCTTTGGCTCCACTTGCTCTTGTCTAACGCTCAAATTACCAACAGCTGATCAAATAGCACAGTTTCTAAACAGCGACCCCGAATTCTTGGAGAACCACAGAAGACACAGAAATGTGACCTGACCTGCTTAACCCTGTCTGACCTTCCTTGCCACGCAGTCTGACCTGACCTCACTCCTTTTGTTCCTCCCAACACAGTTTAATGGAATCCACCAGAGGAAAGCAGCGGGGGGAGAAGGAGTCAATCTGCCTTAATGTCTTATTTCAGAGAAGTGTTTCTTTAACTAAACATTCTAACTCTCAACAGTGATTTCCAAATTGCTGGAACATTACCTCCCACCTGGCCACTGTATTCCGTTCTTTGCTTGGTACATATTCCAGAGTACTCTTGAGTCACCAGGCCTCTGCCAGCAGCACCTGAGAGTAAACAGAACACATTCCGAAGTAAGAGTTTCTTGATACCACTGAAAACTTCCTTATTCTGTAGATAAGAGTGTTTGGGAATTTTATCCATCGGTCTAACAGACGCCGCTTCGATTCATTGGGAGAGGATGGAAAGGTTTCAGTTTGCCCTCGCATTTTGCTGCCGTATAATCCCCATCACAACATAATAATAAATAATTATCAAGAGCTGCAAGAGGAAACCATCTCTTGTAAGCCAGAGCCAGGATGAGCACAACCACACCACTGGATTTTAGCCAGTGACTCCTCATCACTTGCTCCCCTCACTGTTTCATAAGCACAGATACTTCTGGCTTTCCAGGAGACCTGTATTTGCAGGCGAGCTCAAAAACTCGGAGACATAACAGATGTCTCCCTCCCCTTGAAATTTCTGCTTTTCTCTCCACTTACATAATGCTAAATAATTTGGGCAGAAGATAGCTGAGATCTCATTCCCTGCTCCCACAGCACACACTCCAGACTTGCTGCTCTCACAGGCAGCCTGATCAGCATCGCGCTGTATGTTCCTGCCAAACTCGACGCACTATTTTGACTAAACTCCATGTCTCTCCTTGCCCCTGTAACAGGAAATATCTTTGCTTTCGAATGGACATTTACACTAAGAGGTACATGTTGTTTTCCACAACACACGTTCAAAACCATTTCCCAATTACTATCAAGTCTCCTGTCTTTTCAAGGAGAAAGATCTTAAAAATTAGGCGAACACAGAAGGAAAATAAAACCACTGAAATGGAAGGAACCTACGCCAAGGAGATCCTGTGTATGGAAATTCCATCACATGATGCAGTTTTACCAAAGGGCGGAGAGGAACCTATGGGAATATCAAACACTTAATGTGAAGATGAAAAAAAAAATAGGGGGGGAGGGGGTGTGCTATTCTGATGTCATTGTGCNGGAGGGGGTGTGCTATTCTGATGTAACTGTGCTGATCTGGAAATCAGGATGAGTCTGTAATTTTGGCATCACACAATATGTGGGATGAGCTGGCAGCATGAATCCCTGCTGCCTTTCAAGCTCAGCTGGCATCAGGAGGGCCCTGTCTGAAGGACAAAATAAATCCTAGAAAAACTGAGCGCATCCCAGCCAGAGCCCTGAGCATGTCCAGGAGAAAAAAGTTGAACTGAAGGAATCCAGCACCCAAAGCTAGAGTGGGCACTGTTGAAAGTCATGCTAATCTTCACCTGCCCTCCTGAAAGAGACTGGTACACAATGTACCTGTCCCAGTAGACTTAGGAGTAGACATTTTGAGAAAAGCAAACTAGCTAGCCAAGAGTACTCCTGGAGCGTGGTGGGATCCACCTCCCGAGACTTTCACAAAGTCTATCCCAATAGTTTAATAGTGAAAAAGGAAAAAGTCGTGGCACAGGGACGGATGCCTCGTTTTGAAATTCCTAATGCCCACAGTAGCACATTTGCCTTGCAAAAGTTCTAAGCTGAGGGTAATCCCCATATGACGGATATCCCCAGTATGAGCAAGAGCCTGGAGATCTGTTTGCCTGCTGATCTTGTACACTGTCCTTCCTCCTCATCGTTCAGCCTCCCTGCTTGTTCCACAGTATAAACCCTTCAAGAGAGATTGACCATTTTGTTGTTTGGAAAGCGCACGGCACAGAAATAGTGCCACTAGTGCCACTGCTGCCACATCACAGTGAGTTAATCCTTTACCTTTTCAGCATTACAAAATAAAATAGATAGGAGAAAGTATTTTTTATATACAAATTTAAAATTTATTATTAATTATTATTATAAATTGGGATTAGCAGTCTCGCCCTAGCTCTCTGTTGTGCACACCATGAAAAGAGCTCACTTTGCTGAACGCCAGAATCTTGCTCCAGAGAAGACCTGAGCTGGAAACCAGAACTGGAAACCAGAATCTGGAAGAGAAACTGTAACGCGTCCAATGTGATATGCACTGACATAATTACTCAGGGAAACCTGGGCAGTAAACTCTTCCTGAGTACCTTCCAGAGATCTTCTACCTCCAAAAAAAGTCATAAATGTGCATGAATTTTGCTGCCATCACCTGCCTTGATCAGTTTAATTTTTCTTCACCCTGAGGGTGNGGGGGGGGGAGGGGGTGTGCTATTCTGATGTCACTGTGCTGATCTGGAAATCAGGATGAGTCTGTAATTTTGGCATCACACAATATGTGGGATGAGCTGGCAGCATGAATCCCTACTGCCTTTCAAGCTCAGCTGGCATCANTGTCATGGCAGGGGGTTGGAACTAGAACATCTTTAAGGTCCTTTCCAACCCAAATCATTTTATGATAACACGATCCTATGATTTTTTACCTCTTTGACTTCTCATCTACTACATGTTCCTTTGGACAAAGACTATCTACTATTTTGATTTCACTCAGTGGGCCAAATTTTGGACTGCTCAGGCCCCTTCATTAAAAAAACAAGTATATTTTGATTAATGAAATACATTCTCAGCACTTCCAATGACAACAACAAAGGAAAATCCTGTATGAAATTTCAGGAAAACAACTTGGCTATCCTCGCTCCTAGATCTGCTTAGTTTGATTGCTCTTAGACCTACTTCCCTACTTTTATACTCTCTCTTCTAAACACATTTTCTCAAAACAAAAGCTACAGCAGGTATTTCCTGAAGATATTTGCTTTCTCTGCCTCAATGCCTTCCTTGGCACTTTATTACCTTCCGTGTAAAATATCTTTTCCTATTTACTCTTGGTTTCCGAAACTATAAAAATCACTTTCCTCCATTTCTCTTTATTGTGTCAAATGCCAGCCTAAGTCCCTCAATCTTAGCTTTCCAGAGTGGGATTAATTTGTTCTAACCCAGGCATCTAAGTCAGGGTGACTCGAAGCCATCTAAGGTAGATCAGTTGACTCTGCCTCTGAAATTGCTCTCTAGTCTTCTCAGACTGCAGGTGGAGCCCAGTTATTGCTCAGGATGGATGCCAAAACCCTGAGCTACCAAAGCATTCGCCCCCTCAGCAGGCCAAGAACAAGATGCTGCCCAATGCCAATCACCAGTGAACAGTGAGGACATGGACTCTACCCTTTTTTTAATGCTCATGTCCCAGATTCAGACTCAAAGATAAAGAAAAGCACTTCCAGGACCTGTAACCCAGCAGCCCCTCTTCATGCTCCTCCTGAGTGTTTGGGGTTTTTTAATGGAGCA
>WEIS01087747.1:265-10450 GCA_013389965.1 Todus mexicanus | reverse complement strand
AATTTTTTGAATACCATGTATAGGTATATTCAGGCCCATAGCTCCTCAAAGTAATTCCTGGCAAAGGTTCCAGTTCATACAAGATGACTGATTTTCAGACTTTCCGGATTTCAGTACTAGGCACTACCCAAGCAAAATTTTGATTCAGATTCATCTCCAAGGGACAAAAAAAGCAGACCATCTCCAAAGGAACTTCTTGACACCCCATCTACAGTGATTCGCTGAAATACCGAAACTGAAATCCAAGAATTGAAACAGAAAACCAGAACCTTGGCAGAAGTTTATAGCTATAGCTTCAGCTTTTAACACTGTTCATTACAAACCACACACACTTACCTGATTAATAACATAAAAAATGCTGTCATAAACATCCTGTTGTGTATATATACTGCAGCTGTAGTCATCTTCATCAACTCCAGAATAGCCTTTCAGGAATAGGTGTTTAAAAGCAATAGTATTTTCCTCTTTGAATGAGACCACCAACTGGTTACTCAAACCAAAAAAAATAAGCTGAAAAGAGAAAAAAATTTTCATTTTGAACACTGGTCAAGCAGCAACATTTTGGAAAACAACTTTGAATTATAATAAATACAAAACAGAAAGGTGCCTGTTGCTGTAGCCCTGCTACAGTAAGAGCAAAGAATCTGTTAACTAATACCATAAGACTATCAAGTCAAGGTTTCTACATGTAGAGCGAGAGAAACAGAAATTTGTGTCTCCTACTGTTTCCAAAACTTACAGTGCAGCAACTAAACAGACAGCTAAATCACTGCCAACTCTCACACCTCCTGGACCAACAACTAAATGCAATTTGCCAAACTTTTTGTTGAGGATGCAAATGACAGACAAGTTATCATAACAGCACAGCCTGCTACCCCAGAAATGCCCTGGCTTTGCTATGGGACAAATTCCTCCACCTTCTTCCTATCTCTGGCATGGCATTAAAGCAAACCTATGTGGGACCCCGCAGCAACAAAAAGCATCACCTGCCTCACCCAGGTGCTGATTAAGGAGGCTATATCAAGAAGTAGCAGCAGATAGAGTTACTACTCTGTATTTGTGCTGCTCTACCATAAGGATGATTCTATTCCCATCAAGTAAAACATATAAACAGAGCCTGGAAGCTGAAAAAAATAAATAAATTAGTTTCTTCACAGGCGTAGTAGCAGAAGGATATCTCAAGCCTCAAATATCTAACCTTAAACCCAGGATGAAAACTGCTTACTAACACCAAATGTGAAACTGTTTCATTGCTGCATGGAGTTTCCAAGCCCCACAATAAACTGGTAGGAATAGAGACAAAGCAAGAGTAAGAAACTGAAAGCAAAAGAACTGTGAACTTAGAAATCCAAAGCTAACAGGCAGGTTGCACTAACAAACAAATTCAAAACCATGGAAACTGAAAAGCGTATCTATTCCCCCTACCCCCAACCCTTCACTGGAGTATGTCATTTTTGTGCTAGGAAGTAATTTTGTAGATCTGGGCCAGGCTAAAAGAATAAATGCAGCAGGACTATTTAGTGCAAGGCTGCTTATTTGTACAGCAAAGTCACAGAAGGGCAAAGAAAAGGGGATGTTAGTCCTGCTGGATACGTATAATCTTCAGATTAAGAACCAATCTTTGGTCTTTTAGCCAAGTTTTAAAACAACTATTTAAATCTTTAGTTACTAAAATAAATAAATAAATAAATCACTGAGTGCTACAAAAAAATCTACAGCATTCTAGCGAGCATCTCTAAAAAAAAAAAAAAAATCAGGGATCTTCCAGCTGCAAAACAGAAAAATAAAACATACTCATCTGGGTTTCTCTGGGGTACTCCCTAGGGGATTTCAGCACAGTGTTGGAGTAAAACTTACTCCCCATGCTGGGACAGAACCCTCTTCTGCTTTTCAGTCAGCACAGATACCCCAGCTGCTGCACTGCACCAAAAAAGCCACAAGCGCCATGAGTAACAGGCTGGCATCCAGCAGAAGCAGCCAGAAAGTGGCTTTAACATATTCCTAAATTGTCCTTCAAGAGTCTTGCCCTCACTCTGAAGTACAGAGACGCTTGTTGAACCTGTCCATTTACCACTAGCTTACATTTGAGAACTCCCTGCAGAGCAGCAACACACTTTCCTTCAGAAACACTTATATTCCTTTTCTTGCTGACTACCTTCCTGGCATCTGAGCAAAACCCAGGGCTGACAAGAAAAGTCTTCAGCAGCAATCCAGAAAATCTTGCGGCGTTTGAAAGCCAAGCAGCAGAGCACCCTTTCTGCTTACAAAGGATAGCGGGAGGCTGGGGCAGCAGACAGAAAAGTTACATGTTCAGCAATTATCCCAAGAATATAAGTGAGTAGGTTGGGATAGACTGAAAGTACTGAACTTTTTCAGAGCCTGGTGAAGTTATATTGTGTCTCATTACTCACACACATAAGTTACTGCCCTGTCTTCAAAGAGAGGGCAATAATCCACACCCAAGGTGCAGCTGCCAGGGGGCACCCCTCTGTCCCAGCTCATACTGTGTTCACACTGCTCACCTGTCCTCTCCTCCTCCTCCCCAAACCTTACTTAATACACTACCAGTTCTCAGCAGCTCTGTCATTACAGGTCACAATTGTGCCAGCACTGGTGTAAATAGCTTATTTTAGATAGTCTGGTGTAGCCAGACCAAGCACTGACTCTCACTCCTGCCTGCAGACAGAGCTCAGTCAGGAGCCCAGCAGAGCATGGCAGCAGCAGAGGTCAGACCCTCTCAGACCTCAGGGAGGCCAGAGACCTTTCACATCTGCCCAGTGGGAGATGAGCAAGAGTGGTCAATAAAACACAGTGACATGTAATCCAGGGTTACACTTCATTCTAGCAGGCAAGTCCAACACAAACGTGGAATTCTGCAACTCAGCATGTTTTTAGCAATTGTATATTTAGCTGCTCTTGCAGTGTCAGATGTCAGAGTCCTGCATTTCAAAGGTCCAGAGAAGTAACTTCTACTTACACGTCCCATTTTGCTTCCCTCAACATCCAGCTAGCCTTTCCTACAGGACTGCAAAGCAGTAGGGCTGCAACACCTCTGCCACGAGAACAGGCTGACAGATTTGGGGTTATTCAGTACGGAGAAGAGAAGGCATCTGAAGGGGGCCTACAAAAAAGCTGGTGAGGGACGTTTTACAAGGGCTTGTAGTAATAGGACAAGGAGCGATGGCTTCAAGATGGAAGAGGGGAGATTTAGATTAGAAATCAGGGAGAGATGTTTCACTATGAGGGTGGTGAGACACTGGAATAGGCGGCCCAGGTAAGCTCTGGATGCTCCATCACTGGATGTGCTCAGGACCAGGTTGAATGGTGGGTACCTTGCACAACCTGGTTTAATGGGAGGTGTCCCCACCCATGGCAAGGGGGTTGGGACTATGTAATCTTTAAGGTCCCTTCCGACCCTATCTATTCTATGATTCTATAACCAGCTGCACTGGTATCATAGCCTCTTCTTTGTCTTTACCTATCTAGGTATACGACTGTTTGAAATGCATTATTTGATGAAAGAAGAAAAGAGCACCTTCAGTTCCTGTAGCCCACTCATCCCCATCATCCCCAGAGACTGTAGCATTTTCACATTAAACATGTACATTTCAAGCTTCTGACTACGTTTGAAGAAATACCACTTCTGAAACAGTCCAGTGAAACTATGATCTGTGAACATAATACGAAGCAGAACACAGAGCAGTATTGGGACAGTAAGCCTGAAGACAGTGCTGGATTTAGTGGAAAGCGTAATTTGCTTTAAAGTGTTACTTCAAAACCAGCAAAATACGTGGTCAAATACTGCCCCAAAATCTCCAGGAGGCTTTCGTAATTTAGTTTATGTTATTCTTCCCCCTCAACACACTTTTCATAGTATTCCTAGTTTTCTTCCTGGACTGAAGCTGGAAGTTCAAGCCCAAATACCCAGGGATGCCAAAGGGCCAGCACCACACACCTTCTTCCCCTGCACATCATTGCTACACTTTCTAAGGGTGAAAACAGCAGAAAGATTACCTGTGTAGTAACCATAAGTATCTTCAGAATCTGCAAAGCCAGTTTCCATGGTATCTGACGTCTTGCTCTGTATTTTTCACATGGGTTCATGAAGTAAAACTTCAAATCTTCTTTCAGAGCCGTCTCTTTTAGATCTAAATCTGACTGGGCCATCACACTTCTATTGTGAATAACGTGTCAGTTAGAAACCAGCAGAACACTTTAGCAGAAAATTTGCTCATATTGCAGTTTCACCTCAGATCACCACAAGACATAAAAGGTCTGTAGCAGTTCTGAATTTTCTAAAGGGTAACATTTTCTCTCAAAGACAAAACCAAAAGCATCAATTTCAAGTTTTCAGACGCATTCTTACTTCTTTTGGCCCCATCTGTCTGAAGTGTACAGGTATTTTAAGCCCAAACTGTAGACTCCAGAGCACATTTGATTTGCTAGAACCAGCTATGTCAGAAGACACATAAAGAGGCCCCTGTGGTGTTTCCTCATAAGAGGAAGTGAAAATAAAACCCAAAAAATCTATTTTAAAATTAGAATCTCAAAGGTTATCTTTATTACACAGCCTTGAATTGATAGGCTGATTTTGGTTTTGAGACAGTAAAAACACAGTAAAGTTTTCAAGAAAAAGAAACTGTGGAGTACATCCCTATTTAAATTTATAACAAGAATATACTGGACTAGTTTTAATACTATTTATAATACAAAAACATTGACAAATATAAACGTATCAGACACAAAAGCATATAATAATTGTAGCTGTGATTATTGCCTAAGGAAACAGGTACATACGTATTTCAGCTCTCCACTGACACCCAAACACATCGCTGCTCCTGCACGAGCTTCTCTTGAATAGGCAGCAGCAGTTGTGTGGGTATGCAATGAATAAGAGCTAACCCACAGCAAATGTCACAGGGGTAGGTGGGGAAAAACAAAAAGAAAAAAAAAAAAAAAAGAGGAAATACAGAAGGTTCAAGATGAATCCTCCCCTAAACTTCCAGTAAAAGCAAATCAAAAGTGACAGATCTCAAAAATCAAACAGCAAACTTTGTAACAAATTATTTCCTCTGATATTGAAATAACATATCATAGAAGACCTGGTGGTTTTTTCCCCCAAAGTTGTCTTTCAAGCCCTTACGGCTATTCTAAAAACTTGGTGTTGACTAACACCATTACTTTCACTTTCACACAACCCTCACTTAAATCTACTGGCTAGCAATTATTATTGCTGATGCCTTTACCTTCCTTTATTAATTAGCTGTAGAAATTGTGAGGAGAAAATTCAGCCAAGGAAAGCAACATGCTTTCTCAGCTTAAGAGCAAGAGATGAGCTTCAACCTTATATCACTCTTGGGCTTTGTCTTCCAATAAAGAACAGGGGTCCTGTGGTGTATCATTTAAGAAATAATTCATTTGGCAATATGGGAAATACAGCAGCTGTTTTCTAATCCCTTAATTTCTAGGATGGATTCAAAATAACACCCAAATAAACTGCATTAAATCCGCAGAACCAGAACATTCAACTGCAGCATTAAAAAAGTTAAAAAGCCATGAGTGATTAACAGTGACTTGCCACATTTTAAAAAAATAATCTATTTCTACCAAATGTTTATTAGCCTAGTAATCTAAAAACAATCCAAACAAGGCACCTAGCTCAAGACAGAGTAATGGAACTTCAGTCCAGACACAGTAGTGTCGTTAACACCACTCCAAAGGTTTACATACGATGTTTTGTAAAGCACTGACACAAGCAAGCTCTGTAAATGAAGACTAACTCTACATGTTTAAATGCATACCTAAGCATTATTAAGTGTTGTGCGTCACAGATAACTTACTAGTTCAATTCTACAAGTCTCATTAGGACAGCCACCACTGCAATGCTGTGTATGATAGGACAATCTGTTGTTTGAATAATGTTTTGTATCAAAGCACTTAAAAGTCTCGGTATTCTATTTGTGAAAGAGATTTCAGCTTTAGTGACTACAGTTAGCAGGTACCCACTTATGAAATACTTTTTTCATGAGCAGCTCTTCACCCAGCAGAAAAAGCATCATTGAATCAAGTGGCTAAAAAGCCCTAGAGCACAGAAAAGAGTAATTCACTACAGGAGCAACAGTAACGCATCAGAAAAATTTATCTACTTGAGCTCTAAATCTTGACGAGATATTACCAAAATTGATAGGATGGAAGGAAAAAATAAAATAACATAAAAATCACTGAGTTGAGTTCTACATATTAGACTGAGCAACTCCAGCTTCATCTTCGTGATCGTTCACTAAGCTCTCAACTCCCCCAGCGGAGCGCATCGCCCGGCGCTTCTCCGGAAAGCGATCACTAAGAAACTGAGGGGAAAAAAAACCCCACAACATCAAACCCCCTCATTTAACAGACCTGCCGACATTACCAATGGCTCAGCTGCTGCAGGAGGAGCAGGAACACTACCAAAAGCAGCCTGAGTGAGCAAGAGGCACACCAGAAACCCTCGGCAGCTTCGAGACGGTAGCGCAGCGGCAACGCGACGAGCAGGGCAGTATCCGAGCTGCCGAGCAGCAGGACAGGGCAGAGCCCGCGGAAAGGCAGAGCGCCCAGGGTGTGCAGCCAGGGCAGGACACGAGCGGGAGGAGCAGCTCCGCCTGCTGCGGGCTGGTGCCTCAGCGCGGCAGGGGCAGCGCGGCAGGGGCAGCGCTCCCGTTATCGCGGCCCCAGGCGGCCGGGCTCTTGTTCAGAAGAGTCAGGCCCGGTGGCTGCTGTTGTAGGTGAGGAGGCAAGGTGCAGGGAAGCCTGTCAGGGGAGATTAGCTACCACAGAGCAGCTGAAAAGGTGCTCGGCTCCTCGGAGGGTGTGGGTTAGTGTGGTTACTCCAAACTAGGGTGTTCACAACAGAATGAAGAATTGTAAGGGGCTTCATGGCAGCAACTGTGAGCTCTCTACCTGCCCACGCAGTGGGGATGGGCAGTGTAGGACTCTTGTGTAATCCTCTCAGATGATGCTGTGTTTGGTTACAGTCACACTGTTTAAGGGAGAAGAAGGAACAAAAGCCCAGGCAAACATCTATGTGCAGTGACTAAAAATTAGCTGCAAGAGCATTACGCCAGTTCATGTGTGAAAGTTCCCTTAAGTCTTCCACTGCAACATCTGTTATTAGCTACTGTCTCAGGCAGTAAGATGCCCCCGACAGATCCAGCCACAGGTTTGATCTTTTACAGCAGCATCTGGTTTTCCCCCATCTGCCAGAGAGAAATTATCCATTTACACTTTTTAAATTGAAAAGGTGTGAGCATACCTGGATTTGATTTCTTCCTCTTTTGCATGCACTGTTTTCTTAAGAGTATGCTTCTATCCTACACAAAAACTTGTGGTTAGAAACAACTATGGTCCCCACCCCTCTCTTCCTCTCAGTGTAACTTCGTTCTGCTAAGAGTTTGAGCTCTCCTGAAAACAAGAAGTTCTCGCTACCTGGGCATATGCAAAGCGCTGGCATTGAAATGAGTCTTGGTATGAAAACAGCTGCTACCCAAGTTCAGCCCCCTGCAACTTATTTTCATGAGGATATATTGACTGTCAGTATTTTTCACACAACTCTTTTGAAAGCCCAGTGAGAGTCAGAACAAAGCAACTCTTTTACCCCTTCACACTGCCTTGGACAGCACTGAAAGCATTGTTTTCCTTAGAATGGCATTTTTAAGCATAATGAGTTTATCTGATTCTTTATCTGCTTCTTTTCTCTCGCCACCTGCATTTTACAGTTCTATATGTGCCTGCTTGATTGTATCAGCGCGAAGATACTGATGTCTCGAGGATGGATGCAGCTTTACATGTGTTACTAGCATTGATAATGTTGAGATCACTGGTACTGTTGAAGTCACAAGGGGTTTTTTTAGAATACGAAGATCATTGTCACATTTCTTTGCTCTGCAAGGCCATAACCAGCACATTATATGTTGACATGAGTAAGATTTAAAAGCCCCACCACACACACAACAGCAGCCACCACAGATCTCCTGGCAGAGCTACGCTTCATCTCAAATGCAGCCAGGAGGTTAGAAAACACAGCCTTTGCTGGCTTCTTTCTCAAGTGAGCAAAATACTCAAGGCAGATGAAGGTCCTGAACACCAAGGACGGAGCAGGTCAGAAACTTGGACAGCAAGCACTCAGATTGCCAGCAGCACTACATGTTTGAGTGTCTGGTTTTCTTAAAAAACAAAATAGAGATAGATATCAGATATGTAATGCAATCAGCATTTATTTTTCCAGTCAGAATTGGATAGTTTGAGCAGGGGTAAGCTAGTAACGTTCCAGGATACCGTTTTTCTTTCCCTGATGTATCGTCCTTTACTCAGGGCCAGAAATATGCAATTGTTGCTTTGTTAACTTTAGAGGCGGTTGTTTCTTCCTTTCCTCCCACCCCATCCTATCCTTTGCTTTACACATCCTTCTCCTGCTTTTAGATAGCCCTCCCCTCTGGCTTCATGCTTTCCACCTGCCCGTTACTGTTTGAAAGCAAGTTGCCTTTCATCAACCCTTTCCTCCCCACTCAAGCAAATGCCAACAATGCTAAATTAAAAGCTATGTAGTCCAGCAGAAGTAACAGAGTGTAATTTTCCACTGAATTTCTGCATCTCAGTTGGTTGAATTTTTATCTGTAGCACAAGCGTGGATCATTACTTAAAGACTCTAACAGGGATTTCACTGCAAAAACCTTCACAGCAAAGTTTGTCCTTCAGGCAACAGAAACCAGTCTTTAATGGAAGATTCCTCCTATTAAAAATGGAAAGAATCTATATACAGTATCTTTTCCTGCTTTGGGGTCACCCATTTTAGCTTTCCATGCCTTATGCTCCTACTGCAAGCTTCTATTAATGTGGTTTCTCCCCACTTTTGTAAGACTCTGTAAGAACTTGATATTTCAGAGCTCTGTCAAACTTTGTTGAAATTTGTTGCCAATTTCTTAAGTTAACAGTGATGGAGCATATGTTCTGTCCCATTTCTAAATACAATCAGGCTACTACTTGCCTTATAACTGTACTGGCAAATAAAGTATTCCATAGCTGTCTACAAAAGGCACCTGTATTTTGAACAAGTTATCGATCTTAGCTTTAACACTGTATGAGAAAGCCATTCTGAGAAGTCAGCTGCCTGTATTTCAGGGATACTAAAGTGCTTGCCATCCTTGTCAGAATTCTTTGTACAAACTATTTTATACAATAGTGATGTAGCCATTATATATTATGTGTTGTTGAAGGTCCACGAAGTGTTTAATGTGCCAACAGAAAACAGTCAATAGTTGCTTTTTTGAGGCAAGACTGCATTGAATCTCCTTGAAGAGTTTCAAAAGTCTTCAATCTTAGGTGACTGTTGAAAGACAAGGGCCTCGATATCAGATAATTTGCAGTATTTGAAAGTATCTGTTATGCCTGCACCTTTCATTTGTTTTGACTTTGCTGAATTTGAACTTCATATAGTGTACGGTTTAATACTTGCTTATTTGTTTCTATGGCAAACTCTGAAACATTGTTAAACAGGATCAGCTGGGAACAGGCCCTCATCAGGGTCCACAGGAACTAACGTGACTACAGGAAATGCAAATTCACAGGTTTCACACACTGTTTCAAGCCAGATATTGCATATTGCTATTAAAACCAAAAAACCTCCCCTGTTAACCTGGCAACATATTTACTCTTACAATGAATACTGAAACATCCAACACTTAGTGCAGCTGGAAGTGTTTATTGTAGCACATTTACAATGTGTAAACATTCAGACAGAACATGTGTAGGTAGCGTCCTCCACCTTTGTGCACAGCATTATACACTGTAACACACAGCTACAGGAATGCTGCTTACAAATGCAAATTATCTAAAATACACTTCCCTTTGGTTTTCTATCCTGTTCCCAGAGTGAATAGACTATAGAAAATAAGGCATCCATTAAATGGTATCACAATCAACAAAGTATATAAACTAAGTTGTCAAAATAGAACTTTTATAAGCGTAGAGAGATATGACTCTCACAGACATATCTTCTGGGTTTTTTAACTTAGTTTAGACTTCAGGTTTACAGATTTGTGTAGCAGAGGAAGATTCCAATTTTTTTCAAAAAATAGATATTCTGAAAGTGCTTTTGTCTGACTTTTCCTGTAAAAACATCAGGTCAGCACACTGCAGAGCTGAAGACTATTA